>CAHIKZ030001462.1:107500-185000 GCA_903632075.3 Acanthosepion pharaonis | reverse complement strand
TGTTAATAAAATAGTGCTCAATGTAATATAACATAGCTATAAGGTATATATTAATAAACATATGTTTTTCCTTGCCGGTAGCACAACTCATACACAACGTAATAATTAGCACCTGATGCCCGAGAAAGGTAAAGTGTTGTTTCGTTCTATTAATCTTTGTTTAGTTTATACACAAGTTCCGGTAAGTCAGTATTACTGAGATATATTAATAGAGTATCATCTATATATGTTGAAGTACGTTGATTGTTTAAGTAAAATATTTTGAAAAGGACCAGATCCGAGAAATTCTAAATGCTACCACTGCACTAAGAGGTGATCCCATTGCTAATCCAAATTTTTGCTTGTCAAAATTGTTATTAAATGTGAGATAGTATTGATTGGTGAGTAAACGGTAGATTTTTTTTTTTTGATTATTTTAGCTATTGGTAGGAAAGGGTTTATCTTTGATTATATTAGATACTTTGTTAAGAGATTTATGCATTTTTCAACCGGTAAAGTGATTTTTATATCTAGACTGGACATGAGTTTTTCAATCATATTTTTTTCCCCTTAGATTTTCACCAAAGTTGCTTGAATTTTTTTTTAATATGTGATTGATTTGTATATATGCATGCATGTACGCAGATCAACTTTGAGCCATCCATCTCTTGAAATATCGTCATAAATATTTCAAACCTTGAGCATTCACCAAGCACTTTCTGTTTTTTTTTTTTTGTTTTTTTTTTGCATGACAGCATGCTATTCTGAAATATTGATTATTCATTTTCCGGCCACCTTACCTTCCATATTTTTTTTTAAATGGTTGAATTTGGCGGGAGGCCAGCTGTTGCTAGATCGACTTTGATTTCCACTGATGACTGATAAGATTTATTAGAAATATTTAAACGTGAATCCCTGGATAGCCTGGGAGTATCTTGAAGGTGAAACTGGAAAGCCCTTAATCATTTTTTATCAAGCACCAGCACTGGCCTCCGTCACAGTGCCCATGGACAATGGACACGTACTTAGTTGCTAATTAACTTGTAAATATCCGAGATAGATACGCATATTTCACACTGTACATAATTCAAAATCAATTATTCATGTCGGATGATATCGATCTCTGCTATTCGGGCAAGCAATTTAGCATTTCCTTCCGTTGACAGAGGTTGGGAGTTCCAGCTCAGGTAGCAATACCAGATGTTCACGTGGCAAAATACAATCTTGCTGCCTCGTTTTGGACACTGCCTGGTGTGTTATCTTTTTATTTTTTTCTCTATATGCCATGTTCCCTCAGGACATAAACGATCATGGCTCTCCACAATTCCCTGTCCTTTTTTATCCCTTCAGAAATGTTGTCATTTTGTTATATCTCCTAGTATTTGTTCCACAATCCATTTACTCAAGCTCACTAAGTGTGTCATGGATTGTTTTCCACTGTCTCTCTTGACTTCAATCTGTCATGTGAGTATCAAATGTTCCAAGCGCTCTTTCCTCACTATGTTCCCTAGAGATTTCAATTGTCTCTTCCTAAGCAAGTGTCCATTTTGTTTACATTTTCTCTAAAACTTCATTGTTGCTCACATATTCGGCCCATGGCATCCTTAACAGACTTCTGTAGATCCACATTTCTGTTGCTTCAATTTGGACATTGCCTGATGATTTTTTTTTAAATTTGTAAATATATCTTCTAAATTTGTCCGTTTAAACACACACACACACACACACACACACACACACACACACACACACACACACACACACACACACACAACCTTAAAATGAAAAAATGGTGAGACCTTGACGGCAATCGAGTACTGCGCTTAAATTAATAAAGTCTAGGTACCATAGAGAAAATTTCATCACAACAATTGCCATGAAACTATTTCTAGAAAAGATACGGAAAAGCTACGATACGTCGATAGGAACGAGATGCCAGGTCAGGACCAATAACATTGCAGATTCATCATTGAATTTTATTAAGAATCTCTAAATACATAGCAAAAATAGCAAACCTGTTGTGGCAGCCATATTCAAAGCATTGACGAATGTTAGACTTATAACTATGTGAGATAGATTCTGAAGAAAAAATTGTCTAGCACGACACAGTGAACCAACTTTCCTAGCAGCTGACCTAACAATTGATTCAATATAATCTTTCCACTTAATGTCAGCGTCAAAAAATTGCCCGTGAAGACACAAAGAGTGACTCTCCTAGAGATTACCATCAGTCATGCTGATGGAAGGCAAAAATGGTTCTCTGAGACGATTAAAAGAGAACAGTTTCATCTTGGACTGGTTTAATTTAACAAGCTATTTCTTGCCCCAGTTAACAACAGATTGCAGGTTATGTTTTAGTTCAGATGAGTATGCTAAACCTTGTCAAATGCCTTCGAGATATTCAAAGTGACAGCCAGCTTAAACATTTCTATCTAAAACTTGATTGACTCTTTCAGCAGTAATCGTTAATACATCAGAAATTGAACGAAAACCTTATTGCTTATCTAATTATGCGAGGTTAGATACTTAACCAATTCTGAATTGATGATAACATCTAGTTAGTATTGTCTGTGTTTTGTTTTTTTCACTCAGCGCAAATCTAATATGAAGAAACGTTTACTTGTTGCAAGAGGTATATCTAAACGATTCAAACGATGTGTTCAAGCTACGATTGTTAAAATGGCAGACGTTTCAATGTCTTTTATATAAGTACCATATATGCTGGCGACTTGGTGTATAAGACGACCGTCAAATTTTCAAGTTAGGTTTCGGGCTATATTCGTCGTAGAAGACTTCGTCCAAATCGTATTTTAAAATGTATTGAATTAAATTTATTAGATAAATTCAGTAAGCATATATATTCTTTTTACTCAAATTCTAATGAAAAAAAAAAGGTTGCTCTTGTTGATTTTGTTTTGTGGCTTATCAACCCCTATGGGTTATCTAAATATTTTGAACGCAATTGCATGCCTTTAAATACAGACAAAATGTATTGTTAGTCATTTTGCTCTAAAAATGTATTGCTGGTCATTTTTCTGTAAATAATTATTTTTGGTCATTTTATAAATAAATAAGGTATTGTTGGTAATTTTATTATAAATATTCATTTTGATCTTTAAATATTTATTAAACGTTTCGGCCGTTTGAATTATTAAAATTCTCCTTAAAATCCTTCAGGTGGTTGGAATGTCGAACTTAAAACCCTTTATTTTTCGTTGGGGTAGACTGTTTTTTTCTGTTAATTAACAATAGATAACCTATAACTGCCATCCATTAGACATGGCAAATATTCACTAGAACAGTCAACCCCAAAAGCGAAGTAAAGGGTTCAGTTAAATTTTCCAACCACCTGAAGAATATAAAATTTCCCAAACATCGGCCGAAACTGTTGTTCTTCAAATATGGCGACAAAGACGAGGACAACCGTTGGAATAATTTAAAAAGTGTAATATCAAGACCTTTGATTTTGGTTTCTTGGAGACGATATACATCAGTCTTACTCTTACCAAAGTCCCGAGGCAATAATTCTTTCTTTTCTGTTATTTAATTACGAATCCTCTAACATTAAACTTCCCGATGAAAAATTCTTTAATCTTACTTATTATAAAACGCAGATTGTGTGTGTGTGTGTGTGTGTCTGTAACGTTTATATATTGGATCGGATTTCCTACATTTTTCAACCGATTTCAACAAAACTTCACAGGACTACATAAAATTACCTTGTGGTGGTTCTAACAGCGCCAAAAATGGGAAAAATATAATTGTTTTTTGCACAAAATCAATTTGAAAACACGATTAAGAGACATCGTGAAAATGGAAGGGGACAACTCACATCGGGTTTTGTGTGTGTGGGTTCCTTTAAAAATATGGATCGGATTTTCTATATTTTTCAGCCGATAAAAAAAAACTTTTTTTTTTTGGCAGTGTTTCTTATTCTCTTGCACACTTTTTTCTTTATTTTTAACATTCAGAATGCTTTAAAAATTCCATTTACAAGACAATTATTTATAATAAAATTCTATTCAATTGGGAGACTCATAACGATTGAAAACAATGTTTTTGTTTGAGTTTGACCAATTCGTAAAAAAAAAAAAAAAAAAAAAAAATTAAGACATGCGTGTCCGTCAACCTTAAACAATAATCTAACGATCTCTACTGATTGTACGAATACAAACATCGGAATAAATTCTTTATCTTTAGGGAAAGATAATGAAATCTAAACATACACAAGTCCTAACTAAAAATAATAACCGGAACGGGAAACTACTTTAAATACACATGGTGTCCAATTTTTTTTACTGTATTCAATAAGTAAAAATCATAAATTGTAAAAGATTATTATTACAGAAAGGCTACTAAATGAATAAGATTTGTTAGATCATAATTAATAAACCCAAATAAAGTTAATATTTTTTGTATTAGAAACAACGAGTGGAAAATATATTCAAATCAGAATTCTAATTATGAATCACCACAAGCAAAATATGCAATTTTTTTTACTGTATTCAATAAGTAAAAATCATAAATTGTAAAACTAAAAGATTACAGAAAGGCTACCTACATTTTTCAAACGATTTCAACAAAACTTCACTTTTTTTTTTTGGCATGTAGTGTTTCTTATTGTCTTGCACACTTTTTTCTTTATTTTTACATTCAGAATGCTTTAAAAATTCCATTTACAAGACAATTGTTTATAATAAAATTCTATTCAATCGGTAGACTCATAACGATTGAAAACAATGTTTTTGTTTGTGTTTGGGTTTGACCAATTCGTAAAAAAAAAAATAATTAAGACATGCGTGTCCGTCAACCTTAAACAATAATCTTTGTCAATTTTATTTTTCAGTTTTTATGATGGTGGATACTTGATCTATCTCTTACTGTTATATCCCCGGGCAACGCCGGGCTCTACTGCTAGTTGAGGATATTTACAAATCAAAAGTCTCCAAGCAAAAAAGCTCTTCATCGTTGCTCTTCATTGTCGTCAATATTCTTTTCGTTGATTAATTATCCAACGATTGTCTCCTGATGAGATGTTAATTGTTGAAAGGGCCTTTGAGACTTTTAAAATTAAAATCAATACATTCCTTTGTTTTAAAACTATATATATATATATATATATATATATATAATATATATATATATATATATATATATATATGCAAATTAAATGAAACAACCTCTTTAATATTAATATTTTTTCTCTTTAGACACACTAAAGTGACAGGGTGTAATCGATTTCTTTTTTTTTTCTCAGGGTAGGTCATTTGTAGTGGTGTGTAGTAATATGAATCTATTTTTAGGGTGTATCAGGAAATTTGTTTGGCTCTGAAAAAGATCATCCGTTATTTTTATCACGCCCAGACACTATTGAGTCTACTATCGATTAGTTGTCCTACGGCCATTGTCTGCGATGGACGTTCACTCTAAGGAAGCATACGAAAATTGTAACGCAGTACGAACACACTGGCAAGCCTTGCCAGTGAACAAATCAAAGTACTATAGACTGGTCTGGAAACTCTCCTGATTTAAATCCAGTCGAAAATCTGTGGTCAATCTGCAATGAACGACTTCGTGGTATGGACATACGAAGTACTAACATGTGTACTGGGTCAGGTTTAATTGGGAAAATACGAAAAAAAAAGTAAATAATAACGGAATTATTCGTTTTGTTTCAGTTAATTTACAGTCAGGTATATATATATATATATATATATATATATATATATATATATATATATATATATATATATAATGAACAAATTTGATTTCAAAACCAAGTCAAAATATAATTTCTTTGAGAGTGTCGCTATTGAATCTTAGCGAAAATCATAAATCATCGCCCATTTTTTTCAAATATTTCCATTCCTAAAAGAAATATTTTTTTTTTTTACCAAGCCAACATGCATGACTATAAATTATTTTAAAAAGAAAAGAAAATTGTTAAATTCAAAACACATTATTCAAAATATATAATACATTAATTAATCACAAAGTAAAATATAAATATAAAATATAACATGAATAACGAGCTTAAAAGCCGCACCCCGTGCGAACATTTAGCAGAGGGCTAATTTGGCCTCTGGCCCAAAACTAAACGAACCACTGGACTAGCTTAGAAAATATCAATTACGTTTTTGAAGAAATAGCTTTTGTGATCTCAACGAATACACGTTGTATTAGAGACTTTGTAATCGCTGATACCACTATAGTACGCCGTCGAACAATGCTGTTTTCAGACGCCTTCGAATATCACTCGCACTAATAGTACTTGCTCGACAATAATCGCTCAACAAGTAACCCGTGTAGTGATCCAAAAAGAGAAATGGTACAGTGAATAGAGTAGAGAATAGCGGTCCGTACATTATACAGGATAGACTGAACAGAGTTTACAAAACTGACCAGGTCCTGTACAGAACAACTTATTTTGACACATGTGCAATAAGATTTGCAAGTCAATTGCTGGCTTCAAAAAATATTGCCGTTTTCTTCTTCTATATGAAACGTGTCTACTAAGGACGTAGTCGATCATGGCTCTCCACAATTTCCTGTCCATTGTAGATCTTAATAAATAGTCTCATTTTTATTTCTCCTAAACACTATTCTACCATCCATTTACTCAAGCTCACTATGTTATGCGTTGTATTCTTCTCTTCTTCTTGTCTTCAAACTGTCCTGTGAGTATCAAAATTTCCAAGCCCACTTTCCTCATTATGTGCAATAGAAATTTCAGCTGTCCCTTCCTGGTGTTAAGTATAAGTTTCCTTTTAGTTTCCATTTTCTCTAGAATTTAGTCCTTACTCACATATTCGGTCTAGGGTATTCTCAGCATGCTTCAGTAGAACCACATTTCTGTTGCTTCAACTTCTTCATGGTATTCTCTCTTCCCGATGTGACGCATAAGTGTCCTTTTTGTTTCCATTTTCTCTAAAACTTTGTCGTTGCTCACATGTTCGGTCTAGGGTATTCTCAGCATCCTTCTGTAGAACCACATTTCTGTTGCTTCAAGTCTCTTCTTCATGTTCGATCCATGGTATTCTCTCTTCCCGATGTTAAGTATAAGTGTCCTTTTTGTTTCCATTTTCTCTAAAACTTTGTCGTTGCTCACATGTTCGGTCTAGGGTTTTCTCAGCATCCTTCTGTAGAACCACACTTCTGTTGCTTGAAGTCTCTTCTTCATGTTCGATCCATGGTATTCTCTCTTTCCGATGTAAAGTATATGTTCTTTTTTGTTTATATTTTCTTTAAAACTTTATCGTTGCTCACATGTTCGGGCTATGGCATTCTCAGCATCCTTCTGTAGAACCATATTCCTGTTGCGTCAATTCTCTTCTTCATCGTATTCTCTCTTCCCGATTTTGAGTATAAGTGTCCTTTTCATTTCCATTTTCTCTAAAAATTCGTCGTTGCTCACATGTTCGATCCATGGCATTCTCAGCATCCTTCTGTAGAACCATATTCCTGTTGCGTCAATTCTCTTCTTCATCGTATTCTCTCTTCCCGATGTGACGTATAAGTGTCCTTTTCGTTTCCATTTTCTCTAAAAATTCGTCGTTGCTCACATGTTCGATCCATGGCATTCTCAGCATCCTTCTGTAGAACCACATTTCTGTTGCTTCAAGCCTCTTCTTCATGTTCCATCCATGGTATTCTCTCTTCCCGATGTAAAGTATATGTTTTTTTTTTGTTGCTATTTTCTCTAAAACTTTATCGTTGCTCACATGTTCGATCCATGGCATTCTCAGCATCCTTCTGTAGATCCACACTTCGGTTGCTTCACGACTTTTCTTCATCTTAGAAGACATTGTCTGACATTCACTGCTATTCTTTCTTTATTAATCAAACTTGTCAGCGATGGTCATACTCGATAAAGCAGTTGCCGGCCATCATTATCATGTATATATGTATACCAAGGTATCTGCTTAAATAATTGCTTCTGAATTCGGCGTTTCCTGTGTCTGATTAATTTTTTTGCTAGAAATTCTTTTGCGTTTTGTTCAAATACAAAAGATGAATCTTCGCATATTTTTACCTCATAAAATTCGTTGATGGATTTTGTTTTTCTCGGTGAAAATCACTTAATTAAACCGTATCATCAAAATTTTATTCCTCTGTATTGAACTCCTGCCATATCAATTGACACACCTCGTTCTTCATTTTGATAGAAGGCGAGAAATACCCGAGTAATAAAATGTGATATCGATAAATCTCGCGAGATTTATGCCATGTCCATATTGATAAGATTTTTTTTTTTCTGATTGAATGAATTTTTTTTTTTTTTTCTCATTTTCTTTCTTGCAAATTCTAGAATTATGCTTTTTTTTCCCTTAGGTTTTATGATTTAATTTTTTTTTCTGTTTATTTCGCAGATACAAAACGTCTGAATCGAAAGACTAGTTAAAAAAAATAGCATTTCCATTTTTTTTTTTTTTTTTCATCTTCCGTTTGCGACGTTTTACGTCCGTGAATGTCGGGTTTTTTTGTGTGTTTGTTTTCTTTTTGCATAGACGCAAAAGTAATATTTCTAACAATTTTTGCTTTAATAACTATTTTCTTTTTTTCTTTTTTTTTACATTCATCATCCTTCCATCATTTCTTTTATTTTACTTTTTTTCCCCCCTTATTATTCGGCCGATATTTCGTTTTTATCTTCTTTATTTCAAAAATTCCCCAAACCCTCTTGTTTTTTTGTTTGTTTTGTTTTTTTTGTTTTTTTAAGAAATGTCTTTTTCTTACTCCACTTCTCTGGATTAGGCGGTTCTTTCTGTAATCCCTTTTAATTTCGGAAATAATTTTTCATTCCTCCCTTCCTTCATTCCTTTTCTTCTTTTTTCGTTAATTTCTTTCTTTTCTGACTTCTATTTTCTTTTTTGGCTATATTTATTTTCCTTCCTATCTGTCTCTCCGTTCTTTCCTTCTTTCTTTCTTTCTTTCTTTCTTATTTGCTTCTGACTTTTTCTTGTTATTTTTTGTTTGTTTGTTTCTTTCTTTCTTATTTGCTTTTGACTTTTTTGTTATTTGTTTATTATTTCTTTTTTCTTCTTTCTGAATAAGAATAGTAAGGGAAAATAATAAGAGAAGAAGAAGAAGAAGAAGAAGAAGAAGAAGAAGAAGAAGAAGAACAACAACAACAACAACAACAACAACAACAAGAAAGTATAGATTTGAAGTAGACTTTAGAAGCAACTGGAAACCCAATCCTGAACAAGAAACAAGGGATAAACCTCTACTTCTATTCAAAAATCCGGAAAGGAGTGTAAACCGGACAATAGGCGAACCTATCTACTCCTATTGAAGAAAAATAAATAAATAGTAAATACGAGGAGAGTTTAGAAATATAGAATTAAAGTAGAATTTAGAAAGAACCGGAAACCCAATCTTAAACAGCAAACAAGGAATATACCTCTACTCCTATTCAAAAGAACGAGGAGGAGTGTGAACCGTACGATAGAATTGCCATGAAGTGTATGAGAAAAGAAAGACTTTAAGAAAGGGACATCAAGAAGACTACATCTGTCGAATAAATCTTGGGAACTGACAAGTGTGCTGCAGTCTTGAAAAAAGACTTTATCTGTAGTTGAAGGCATACAATTATGTTCAAAATATATTTAGTTGAAGGTATAAAATTGAGTTCAAAATGTTTAGATTTAGGCATTAAATAACCCATAGAGATGTTGATATGCCGCTAAATAAAATAAAATCATCTTCATGATATGTCCAAGAAATTACACCTGTTTTCTTTTGGTTGCAAATATAACTCATTTTAGTTCCCATTTTCATAAAAAAATTTACACGTTGCTTACAACCTCCGTCCATGGTATTCTCAGCTTCCTTCTGTAGAGCCACATCTTTGTAGTCTCAAGTGTTCTCTTCATCTGTGAGAAAATTGACCACTAGTGATGCTGGTCGCTAAATGATTATTAAGCGATCATAGCTCTCCATAGATTCCTTTTCGTTATTATCTGTGAATTTCAATGATTTCTTGGGAAAGATAGTTCACCAGTTTCACGTTGCATTCTCCACGGTTCTAAATTCAAATAGGTCTTCCTATCCCCAGGGCGTAGGCGACCATGGCTCTCCACATATTCATTTTCTTTATTATCTGGGAATTGCGATGTCTTCATTGGAAAGATAGTGGGGTGATTTCTCAATGCCTTCTCTGTCTGATTTTGAATTCAAAAAATGTATTTCTCTTCCCGGGACATTTAGTTTTGCTTCTCTTAGACTGATTACTATCCAAGGCTAGACAGTCCCCTCTACTCTAGTATTTAGCCCATAGCCCAGAGGGGAGAACGAATGTATGTTTTATGTATTTCTCAAAGTAATTTGTGTGAAAGTGAATGCTACTAATACTGAATATGAACTCGAAACATTGATTTCTACTTCCGGCGACAATTCCCGATACACTATCTGCATATCACAAACTCGGTTTTTTTGGTTTAGTTTATTTTGTTTTCTGGCATATCAACACCGCAATGGGTTATTTAATGCCGGCAAGAATTTGAGGAAAGGTTCGTATGAATAGAATATGTATTCTTTATAAGAAATCAGTCTGTAGATCAGGTTTCATAGACTTATTTTTGTAAAGAGGTTTTGCTAAAATGTATTGCTGGTAATATTTTTTTTTTATATAATGGTTAGCAAGGATTGACTGGTTTTGTTTAATTTGGTTTATTTCGTTTTACAGCATATCAACCTTAATGGGTTATTTAATACCGACAAAATTGTTAGGATAGGTTCGTATGAATAGAAATTGTATTCTTTGGTTTAGTTTGGTTTATTTTATTTTACGATATATCAACCTCATTGGGTTATTTAATGCCGACAAGATTTTTAGGATAGGTTCGTATGAATAGAATAAGTATTCTTTAGTTTAGTTTGGTTTATTTTGTGTTACGGCATGTCTGCCTGAATGGGTTATTTAATGCCAATATGATGTTTAGGATAGATTCGTATAAATAGAATATGTATTCTTTAGTTTTGTAAAAAGATTTTTTATCGAGTGCCAAATGTATTACCGTTATTTTTTTTTTTAAATATCTTGCTGGTATTTTAACCATAAAAATCTATTTTTATACTTTCATAATGTTTCAGGGTTAACTATTTGCCCATAGCTGGGACCCTAACAGGAAGAACCTAGGAAGAACAGCAATTAAGAGGTGCTTCCCCGCTTCTCAAAACCTAATGAGAGGCTTTGCTGCCAGATGTAGTTTATCATCATACCCAGGACGCCTCATTGGGGTGGGGTCTAATCCCTCTGAAGAGGTGGAGCCGACGTATTCTGAAGTCAAGCCGACATGGAGTCACAAACTCGTATTTACAAAATTTACAAGGATTACTGTTACTTGATCTCCGGTGAACATCTATAATTAATAATGACTCGTTAAGTTTAAATAATAATTTAAAACGTATTTAAAATGTTAGGCTGCTTGGCACAGGGATGCAGTGTTGCAGCATTTTGAGTGGATTGAATTCACGAAACAAATTCATCATTCTTTAACAGGCGACTTTGAACGATGGGTATGTAGGTATATATGCAAACCACAACATAAAAGTACTACATTAACATGAATTGAAATTTTATCCCAAAAAAATTTCAAAGAAAAGAAATCAGATACGCGTGTAGGTAATATATATATATATATATATATATATATATATATATATATATATATATATATATATATATATATTGCCGCTGATTTTTCATTGCGTTAATTATTACGGTAGTTATGTTTAGTTTCCGGTCCCAACCGAAGTAGGGACAATGCGCCTATGGCGGTCACGTTATCTACGGCTAGTTCAGACGTTTTTTCATACTAATTTCCGGCTTTAAGTTTCGAGTTTTATGGAATTCAGCAGTTTTTTTTCCTTTTTTTTTTTTTTTTTTTCCTATTTCCACAACTCGGGATTTTAAGATGAACTATAAAAAGAGATTCAAGGTAATTATACCAAATGAAATTTGGTATTTATTATTGTGGCTATTGCTCTTATTCGTTATTTGTGTCAGCCATCTTCTTTTGCCAAATTTTTTCTTTTTTTCTTCTTCTTCGTATCTTCTTTCTTTCTTTTTTATCTGTTGCTTTTGTTTTCCTTTTCTCTTCTTGCTTTTATCTTCTTTTCTATTCTTATCTTTTTTTTCTTCTTCAAAGTTTTTTTTTATTTCTTTTTATTTTTGCGTCTCTTTCGTATTTCTTCAATTTTCTTTCTTTTACATCTTTTTCTTTTTTCTTCAAAGTTTTTCTTTGTTTTCCATCTTTTGCTTCTTTTCTCTTTTCCTCTTCCTTTTTCATCGTTTGCTTTTCTTTTTCCTTTTTTCTTTCTTTTTTTTCTTCCCCATTTCTTTCTTTTTCATACATCTTTTGCTTTTTTCTCATGTTTCTTTTTTCTTTTTTTTTCCATCATTTACTATTTTTTCGTCTTCAAAGTTTCTTTCATTTTTATTGTCTTTTACTTACCTTTTTTCTTTTTCTTCTTCATTGTCTTCTTATTTTTATTTTCTCTTCCATTATTTTCAAGTTCTTTCATTATTTTGTCTTTATTTTTCTATTAATCTTCATTTATTTTTTATTATTTTCCGCGTACTCCTTTCTTTTCAATTTCTTTCTTTCTTACCATTTATTTATTTATTTATTTGCTATCTTTTAGTTATCTTCCTCTTTTTCTTTTTTTTCTTTTTTTTCTTAATTTTCTTGTTGTCTTTTCTTTTGAAATTCCTCTTCTCTTCCTTCTGCTTTTGCTTTTTATTTTCCTCTTTTTCTTGAACTTTTCAAATTCTTCTTCTCGGCGTTCTCTTTTGTTTTGGCTTTCATGTTCTTTTTCTTCGACTTTTCAAATTATTGTTGTTGTTGTACTTCTTCTTCTTCTTCTCTTTGATATCTTCTTTCTTTTTCTTTTATTTCAGCTTTTCTTTCTTCTTCTTCTTCTTCTTGATATTATCTTTTCTTTTAACTTTCCTCTTCTCTTTCTTCAACTTTCCTTTCGACTTTCCTCTTTCAAAGTGTTCTCCTCCTCCTCCTCTTCGATATTATCTTTCCCTTTTTATTTCTTTTTTTTTCTTTTCCTTCAGCTTTGCTGTTTCTTCTTTTTCTCTTCTGTATTTTCTTTCCTTTTGATTTTCCTACAGCTTTTCAAATTCTTCTTTTTCTTCCTTTTCTTCTTCTTCTTCTTCTTCTATTCCTTTTAGAATTCTTCCGCCTCTTCTTTTTTCAATATTATTCTATAATGCTTTCACATGCTCATTCTTCTTCTTCTTCTTCTTCTTCTTCTTCTTCTATTCCTTTTAGAATTCTTCCTCCTCTTCTTTTTCAATATTATTCTATAATGCTTTCACATGCTCATTCTTCTTCTTCTTCTTCTTCTTTTTCTTCTTCTTCTTCTTCTTCCATACTTTTCTTCATCTTCTTTCTCTCTCTTGTATTTGTTCTCTTCGACCGCTCCTCTTCATTTCTATTTTCCTGTCCATTCTTCTTCTTCTTCTTCTTCTTCTTCTTCTTCTTCTTCTTCTTCTTTACTTTTTCTTCTTCTGTTTCTTCTCCTATTCGTCCTCTTCATCCCCCTGTTCTCTTCTTCTTCTTCTTCTTCTTCTTTACTTTTTTCTTCTTCTGTTTCTTCTTCTATTCGTCCTCTTCATCCCCTGTTTCTCTTTTTTCTCTTACTGTTCATTCTTCTTCTTCTTCTTTTCTTCTTCTTCTTCTTCTTTCTTCTTCTTCTTCTTCTTCTTCTTCTTCTTCATTCCTTTTATTTTTCCTCCTCCTCTTTTTTTTTCTAAATATTTTATAATGCTTTCACATGCTCATTCTTCTTCTTCTTCTTTTTCGATATTTTCTTTCTTTTTCTTTTCCTTCAGCTTTTCTTCTTCCTTTTCTTCTCGTTGTTCTCTTTCCTTTTGCCTTTTCTCATATTTTTCCTTCAGTTTTTCACATTCTCCTTTTTCGCGATGTTCCCTTTTATTTTTGGCTTTCATTTTTTTTTCAGCATTTCAACTGCTTCTTCTTTTTCTTCTCTGTGCCCTCTTTCTTTTTAACTTTCCCCTTCTTTTTCTTTAGCTTCTCAAATTCTTTTTCTTCTCTTTCTTCTTCTTCTTGGTGTTCTCGTTTCTTTTGGCTTCCTTTTCTTCTTCTTCTTCTTCTTGTTTGTACGCTTTTTCTTTTTCTTTCTTTCTTTTATTTTTTTACCGCCGTAACAACTACGAAACGATCACATCACACCCTCCCTGCTCCCCTCTTCTTACCATTTACTTATATTTCCGACGTTTACAGTATATTTTTAACAATGTCCCCATGATTTGTTTTTATCTTGGTAATTCTTGAAAGATGTGGTATCTTTTGCCCGTTGGAATTTTTTGTGTTCCGCTATCGCAATTTCATTCGAGTCAATAGAAAAAAGAAAATCTCACATTGGCCTGAATACCTTTCAGAATCATATGACAAACCCAAATTACAAAAAATCTTCGAACGCAATGAACCTCATTTGGATCTTGCATACAGAAACAATTTTCCCGTACACATTTCGCTTTTTATACGCAACATATTAATGCGTCTTACATAATTCACGATTCATTTCCGTTTTGACGTTCCGCATTTTATATACTTCCATTTTTCCCCCGCTATGTCTTGTGGGTGTTGCACTGACTTCCTGCTTTTTTTCTATCATTCGTTTCGATAATCCTTCTCAGTTTTCATATTTGATTTAGATTATAATAATAATAATAATAATAATAATAATGCTGATGATGATGATGATATTAACCCGAAAAATGTGTTAATTCGAAATTTGCTAACTAGAAATTATTAAGCATGCATACTGAAAAGAGTATTGGTTGATGATCTGTGTCAAAGAACATGGAAAAATGAAGACATTTTATTCAGTAATAAAGGAAGTCAACAAATTCAAAAGAGAATTTCAAGCGGATGAAGAATTGCAGATAAACGATAATACACCTGTTGCAGTGTCAAAGAATCTAAGAAAGAAAGCAAATGCAATGTATCAAATGCAAAAAACGATAGTAAGATAAACATCTTCGTGGTTAATAGTCTGCCGTACCAAACAAGCTGATGTAGAACAAACTCTGTACTAATCAGTGGTTACGTAGAACAAGATTAAAATCTGAAACCGAAGTTTTTTTATTCTGAAAGCAATTCAGGATGAATGCTTTTAAGTAGAAATTACCAAAAACACATATTGAATAATTATGTTAATGCGAAATGCAGATTCTGGGAGAAATATCCAGAAACAATCGACCATTTTGTATCAAGTTCACAGAGTTAGCATCAACTGAATATAAAACTCGGCATGATAGAATGGGCACTGAAAAATATGCAATTTTAACGGGAATTAATAAAGTGCAGATAAACCATAATGCACCTACTGCAGTGAAAAAAAGAATAAATAAGAAAAACAAAACAAATTCAATGTAGCAAATGCAATAACAATGGCAAGATAAGCCACTCCTTGGTCAATACAAAGCCAGTACCAATCCCGTTACCCATCAGTGGTTGCGTTGTGCTGTGTTAAAGGCTGAAACCAAAATGTTTCATTCTTGCTGCAAAAGATTATATGCTTGCTAAATAGAAATTAATGAGCACACATAGGGAAAAATTGTGTTGACCCAAAATGCAGATTATGTGATAAATATCCAGAAACAATTGACCTCACTTGTATCAGGTTGCAAGGTATTGGCACCCATTGAATATAAAACACGGCACGACAGAGTGGGCCAATATTTGCACTGGGAAATATGTAACTTTTACGGGAAAGAAACCTGCAAGAAACTGGTATGAACACCACCTACACCCGGTTACGGAGATAGGACCTGTAACAGTTTTAGGTGTTTTTTTTTGGAGGGGGTGAAGTAGAATAATTTATAGTTAGACTAAATCTTTGTGGATAAACTTTGTTATAATTAATATCAATAATAACAATAACATAGACGAAATAAGAAAGCTTATTTAGTAATAAAGGCAGTCACCGATTTCAAAATGTAATTTCAAGTGGGTGAAGAAGGGCAAATAAATCATAATACACAAACTGCAGCAGCAAAGAACCTAAAAATGAAAGCAAATGCAACCGACCAGATGCAGAAACGATGGCAAGATAAACCACTTCATGGTCAATTCTGTGTCTGTACCAAAAAAGCTGGTTTAGACAAACCAAGTACCCATCAGTGGTTACGTAGTGCAAGATTAAAATCTGGAACGGATAGTTTTATTCTTGCTACACAGGACCAATGTTTACTAACTAGAAATTATTAAGCACTCATACTGAAAAGAAGATTGGTTGATGATCTGCGTCAACGAATATGGAAGAATGAAGAAACTTTATTCAGTAATAAAGGAAACCAACAAATTCAAAATGGAATTTCAGTCGGATGAAGAATTGCAGATAAACGATAATACATCTGCTGAAACGTCAAAGAACCTAAAAAAGAAATCAAATGCAATGTATCAAATTGTTATACTAGAACATACCTATTTTATTGTTAATAGACTCTCCCACATATAATAAGTAGTAGTAGTAGCAGTCGCCAATGAGCTCAGTGAGTTGGTGAGTCAGTCGATGTCGGACATTAAAGTATCAACCACCACAACTAGATTGCTGCGTCATTAACTATTATTTCAAGTTCCTAACGTTTTGTACGTCAAACCTTTTTAGGACCGACTTAGTGAAATACAAGCCTCCACTGTGAAAACTACTCTACAACACAAAT
Organism: Acanthosepion pharaonis; assembly: GCA_903632075.3. Taxonomy (NCBI): domain Eukaryota; kingdom Metazoa; phylum Mollusca; class Cephalopoda; order Sepiida; family Sepiidae; genus Acanthosepion; species Acanthosepion pharaonis. The sequence continues at coordinate 168,313 of CAHIKZ030001462.1, read as the reverse complement.
GACAAAAAAAAAAAACATAGGGAGATAAAATATCTTCGTAACCAATAATCTGCCGTATTGGCGACGAATTCGATGTAGATAAAAAGATAAATCTCATCAGTTTTTCCTTAATAGTTTCTCATAGATTAAAATAAATAACGGAAGGTTTTATTCTTGTATAAAGGAACAATTTTTATTAAAGAGACATGAATTTTATCATATGCTAAAATATTAAAAAGAAGTTGATTGATGATCTGTTAATTGTTCAACGAATATGGAAGAATGAAGAAACTTTATTCAGTAATAAATATTTAATATTTTAACAAATTTAAGAGATCGGTCTTTCAAGAAATTGAAGAATTACAGATAAACGATAATACGCTTGCTGCAAATCGTCAAAATGACCTAAAAATAAAGCAAATGCAATGTATCAAATATTAAAAAACGATAGCAATTTTTTCATCTTCGTTAGTCAATAGTCTGCAGATACCAAAAAACTGATGATCAGACAAACCCTGTACCCATCGGATCTGGTTTTCGTAGTGCAAGATTAAAATCTGAACTTTAAGGTTTTATTCTTGAACACAGGACCAATAATTAGTAACTAGAAATTATTAATTACGCATACTGAAAAGAAGATTGATTGATGATCTGACATCAACGAATATGGAAGAATGAAGAAAACTTTATTCAGTAACTAACTTTTTTTTTCAAATTCAAACGTTTTTCAAGCGGATGAAGAATTACAGATAAACGATAATACGCTTGCTGCAGCGTCAAAGAACCTAAGAAAGAAAGCAAATGCAATGTATCAAATGCAAAAAACGATAGCAAGATAAACATCTTCGTGGTCAATAGTCTGCCGTACCAAAAAAAGCTGATGGAGACAAACCCTGTACCCATCAGTGGTTACGTAGTGCAAGATTAAAATCTGGAACGGAAGGTTTTATTCTTGCAACACAGGACCAATTATTTATAACTAGAAAATATAAACTGTTATGACTGAAAAGAAGATTGATTGATGATCTGCGTCAACGAATATGGAAGAAACGAAGAAACAGGTTCAGTAATAAAAACCCAACAAATTTTTTAACAATTTTGTTACGGATGAAGAATTACAGATAAACGATAATACGCTTGCCGCAGACGTCAAAGAACCTAAGAAAGAAAGCAAATGCAATGTTTTTAATGCAAAAATTCCATTTAAAGATTAACATCTTCGTGGTCAATTCCCATGCAATACCCAAAAAGCTGATGAAGAAAAACCCTGTAAGGCCATCAAAATGGTTTACGTAGTGCAAAATTAAAATCTGGAACGGAAGGTTTTTTTTCTCTTTTTAATTCAAACCAATCATTACAAAAAATTTTGAAATTATTTAATGCATACTTCAAGAAGATTGATTGATGATTGCGTCAACGAATATGGAAGAATGAAGAAACTTTATTCAGTAATAAAAATTGGTCCAAAAACAAATTCAAGAAAATTTCAAGCGGATGAAGAATTACATTAAACGATAATACGCTTGCTGCAATGTCAAAGAACCTTGAAAGAAAGTTTTAATGCAATTTATCAAATGCAAAAACGATAGCAAGATAAATATCATTAAATGGTCAATAGTCTGTTTCCACTATAAAAAAAGCTTTATGGAGACAAACTTCTGAATCAATGTTTTACGTAGTGCAAAATTAAAATCTGGAACGGAAGGTTTTTTCTTGCAACATTTACCAATATTTAAATTTAACTAGAAATTAATTAATATAAATACTTTTCCTTTTTGATTGATTGATGATTTGCGTCAACGAATATATAGAATATAAAAATTTTTTTCAGTAATAAATATAACCAACAAATTTTCAAAGAGAATTTCAAGCGGATGAAGAATAAATATATATTAAACGATAATAATACGCTTGCTTTTTTTTCAAAGAAATTAAGAAAGAAATAAATGCAATGTAAGCAAATGCAAAAAACGATAGAAATAAACATTTTCGTGGTCAATAATCTGCCAAAAAAAAAAAGCTGATGGACACAAACTTTATATAAGTGGTTAATGTAATTTTTTTAAAATCTGGAACCAAAGGTTTTATTCTTACAATTATACCAATGTTTAAAAAAAGAAATTATTAAGAATTTTTACTGAAAAAAATAAATTACCGAGCAGACATAAAAAAATTTGTGTTACCAAAAAATGTGACAATTATATCCAGAAATAAACGACATTCTTGTTATCAAAATTTTAATCCAATTTAAAACCATTGAGAATAAATAAAAGATATGACTGAGAGTAGAATTAATATCTGCCCTGGAAAAATATAACAACTTTAAGACGAAGGCAACTGCAAGAAACTGGTATGAACACCAACTCCCCTACCCGGTTACAGTGATAGAACATGTAAACAATATTATAGTACTTTTTATTATACGCACAGACAGATCAACCAATGCTAGAGACTAAACATCAATGTTTAAAAAAGACCACAAAAAGTTTGGTTATTTTCCAAGTTTCTTAGATGTAAACACAACGCCGAAAGTTTCAAAAAATTTTGCAGTGAGGATCGAACTCACTGCTCAATATATATTGTTCTATAATCTTATTAACCATTACACCGGATTCAAAGCTGCCCAAGACAAAAAAAAAAAAAATGAATGTGATTCTTATTAACATTTTATGGCAGTTTGTCCCAAGATTTTTGTAATGTATCGTTGAAAATTTTTCAAAAGTATTAAAATAAAAAAAATCTTGAAGTTCAAAAATGTGGCAAAGATGGACATCAATAATTTCCAGTTATAATGGAGATCTTGGTTTGATTGAAAAACTGTTCTCTCATTTCAAATCATTGAAAAATTCAATGTTTTCCATTGACTTTAAGATATACAAAAGATTATTTTTTTAAACATATAACGCAAGTACAGCTATCCATTAAAAAGGCTTTATCAATTTATAAAGAAGACAGGAGTTTTGTTGTAATTTTCCAATAGACTCATTTTATTCTATATTCCTGGTAATATTTTGCCTTAAAGAAATGTATAAAAAGTCGTTTATTAAATATATATCACACATCGTACGAAGAGTTTTATCAATTTAAAGAAGAAAAATGCATTTTGTTGAAATGTTCCAATAAACTCATTGAAGTTAAAAAAAAAACAGGTTGGTAAAAATATTTATTCTAAATAAATACAAAAAATTTAAATTCAACATAAGTCACAGCTCACACATTAAAAGAATTTTATCTATGTAAATCAATAATTTTTTTTATTATTTTAAAAAATATCATGAAGCTATTTTCAATTGATATAAAATTTTGTCTTTGGTTGGGAAGAGGAATGAAAAAAATTGAATTAACAGAAATCAGAGGAAATAAATAAAAATAATTGTACATACGGTTTTTGCGGGCAAACTACTAATAATAATAATTATAATAATAATAATAATATTTATTTTTTTTTTGTTCAAAAATCAATAATTTTAATTTAATAATTTTTCTTATTTTTGAAATTTTTTTTCTTTGTTTATTGAAAATGTTCAATGGATTGATCTACATAAAATGAAAATAGCCTCAAAACTTGATTCAAAAAAAATAAAAAATTTTGAAATAAAAAGAAAACATTAAAAGTGTTTTACGAAGATATTCTATGTCTAAAAAAACATATCTGACCTTCCTTAATTTTAAAAGGATTTTTTTGAAAAATGATCAAAAGTGGAAAATGTCATTGCCCTTTTGTAAACAGCAATCAAGGTTTTTATGGATGCAGAAAGAATTTATATACAATGAAATCAAAGAAGAAGCAATAATTATAACAATTGGCCTCCAAAGATACTTGGAAACTACAGAAGACTGGATGATGGTATGCGTCAAGGAACATGAAAAAATAGTAATTCTCTTTACTGTAATAAAATAAAAACCAACAAATTCAAAATGGAATTTCAAATGGGCGTAGAGATGCAACTACAGCACAATACACCGGCTGAAACTGCAAAATACCTAAAAAAAACAGCAAAATACGAATGCAACCGACCAGATACAGAAACGATGGCAAGATAAACCGCTTCATGGCCAATACTCTGCCCGTACCAAATTAGCTGATAATAGACAAAACCCGTACCCATCAGTGGCTACGTAGTGCAGGGTTGAAAGCGGAAACTGAAGGTTTTATCCTTGCTGCGCAGGACCAATGCTTTAATATAACTAGGAATTATCAAGCACATATACTAAAATATTGTGTCAGCCCAAAATGCAGATTCTGTGATAAATATCCAGAAACGATTGATCATCTTGTATCAGGTTGCACGGTGTTGGCACCCACTGAATATAAAACCCGACATGACAGAGTGGGCCAATATCTGCACTGGAAAATCTGCAACTTCTACGGGAAGGAAACTGAAAGAAACTGGTATGAACACCACCCAGACCCGGTTACGGAGATAGGACCTGTTACAATTCTATGGGACTACACAATACACACTGACAGAACAATCAAAAGCCAACCGCCCAGATATTGTTATTAAAGACCACAAACAAAAAACGGTGCCTCCTTATTGATATGGCAGTCCCTGCTGACTGCAATGTATCTTTGAAGATATTCAAAAAGTTGTCAAAATACAAGGACCTTGAAATAGAAATCTCGAAAATGTGGCATATGGGAACATCAACAATCCCTGTTGTAGTTGGAGCCCTAGGACTGGTTGGAAAAGATTGCAGTAGACTAATTGAAGGGATTCCTGGAAGTCCATGCCTCAAGGAGATACAAAAAATTGTTCTGACAAGTACAGCCCACACTTTACGAAGGGCTTTATCTATGTAATTTTTTTTTTTTTTTTTTTTGTCAGTGGAAAGTGTCATGATGCCATTTCTAACCTTAGGTCCCTAGGCGGGACCCGAAAGAAAACATGAGTAAACGCCAGAAATCAAAGAAAATAAAAAAAATAATAATAAAAAAAATAATACAAAACAATCAAAACTAATCGCTTTGTTAATCGCGATTATTATTCGCAAAGAAAAATTGTTTTCACCAATTTTTTTTTTTGCCCAATGTGGAAAATAAAAATTTTGATCCCATTTCTGACTGTAGGTCTCTGGTCGAAAACTTAAAGAAATGAATGAATAAATTGCCAATTTTAAAAATATAAAACAATAATTATAATACCACTGAAAAATACGTGAAGATTACGAGAATTAAGGCTGTTTGGTTTTCAGGCTAGCAGAAATTCTGCCAGAAAGCTCTCATGAGTTAACATGAGCTCCAATATCCAATAAATCAAGAAAAGTTCCAGATAATTTAGATTCTACGAGGTTCTTCCTAGATTCAAATCTTGTGATTTAAATCTAGCGTGTTCAGAATTTTCAAATTTGAAAAACATATAGCGTTCGTAAACATCCGAAAAGTTGAATATAAGTTTAAAAGATTTATTTAATATCTAACCGTGATGGGCATTTTTGATGTTGATTTTGTCGTCCCCCGGTCGCAGCGTCGAAATGTGTGTGATCCCGTTCGATCCCGTTCGCGGCGCCAATTGTGACGTCACGTGCTCCCCAGGCTCTGATATCCTGGTCACGGAAAGCACCAGTTGTGACGTCTTTTGTCGCGGCGTCAGCTGTTCGCTCCTCGCTGCTCCAAACGTGACGTTCTAACCATTTGGTTAGATTGATATACCAGCCTCGTCGTTCCCAACCCGCTTCCAACGCCTGGTTACCAGGGTAACTGCACTGATCTCCGGTCTGCCTACCCACGTTGTGACTTGATCTTAGACAGACGAGATCAAACAAAATTGGGGGCCGTAATGCAAGTTGAGTCTAACGGGGGTGATAACACATTATTATGTATAAAAAAAAAATAAAAATAAAAACTCACAAGGTCCAACGTATCAAGAAAAAGGTAACAAACTTTTTTGTCTATTTGCTCGGTACATAGGACTATGTCTACTTCCTGATCCCGTTCTGTGGATTGTGGCACAACGCTTTTACTAGGCAACTTTAAATCTTCCAGTTGTCTGCTCTCTTAGAAATTTGCGTTTCGGTGTGTCTTTGGACGAAAGTCGAAAAAAAACTTTTCTTGTGGTCTGATTCTAAGTCGCTTATCAAACTACTTGTTCTTGGTTGAAGAAGAGTCTTTTGAAAATTGCGTGAATCTTGGTTAGCTATCTTGATGCGGTTTCAACACTGGGCGCTCATGATTGTCTGCTTGTCGTTCATCGGCTGATCTCTCTCGCCGTCCGCGAATTAATGGTCAACTTCCCCTTCTTCAAAGAATTTTCTCTTCAATTATTGGTCACTCATCTCTTTGTCATGTTTAGAATTAACTTCTTCTCTTCAGCTTAATTCTGATTCTTATTCTCCATTTAGGCCAAACGGGCTGGTATTCTCTTGCCCTTAAAGGGACGAAAATTCTTATTTTCCCGCCGAATATTCTTGCCGAAAAAAAAAGCGCGCTCAAACTCCTCGCCGTCCGCGGCGCAAACTTCTCTCGCCGTCCGCGGCGCAAAATGATTTCTGTCGGTTGGGGTCCCGCTTTTATTGACGCAGTCAAAAAACTGGGGTGGGTCTGTCGGCGCCAGGGTTTTTCTTTGATAATTCTAAATACGTATCCACCCTTCTTATTTCTGGTTAGGGATTTTCCATTTTCGGTAATTCACTTTCACTCCTAATTCCTTATTATTGTGTCTCTGAGGCCGTATACCCGCTATCCCCTCCTTATCGGCTCCTCACACTTACACCTCTGACAAGGGTCGTCGACCGATTTTTATCCTCGTGCGTCACGTGACCGCTCTCGGCCAATGAGGTCCTGGTCGGGTATTTTTCCTCCTCCTTCGTGCGTTCACGTGATCCCATCTAGCCAATGACGTCTTTAGTCGGGCGTGGACAATCCGTGGCTTTGTTCTGGGGAAGAAACACCTTTGCTTAAAAAAAAAAAAATTTAAAATTGCCCTTATCGTAAGTGACCGAAATGACGCTCTTGGCTTTTTTTTACACGCGGTATTTGTCAAACAGTTTATCGCTAATTGGATACGATCTAAGAAAGGGATTTCTCAGACTGGGTGGCGTTTTCGTGAACTAATAAAAATATTTCAAAAGCGACATTTTTCTCGCGTTCAAAGGCCTGATAAAAAAATTTTTCATTATCTCAAAAAAAAGCATTTTCAGCCAACATCATCTTGTGTGGCTTTATTTTTTCAATTCTGGAATTGTCTGTGTTTTCGTATTAATGGTTTGCCTGCATATCCTTAGATAAACTTCCCACCTGTTACCTTCATATTTTTTTCCATTGTCTCTAAACTTTTATTTCTTCAAATTCAAATTGATAACAAACTTCCATTTTTCGTGGACACGGAAGTAGGTCAGGTGCTTGACCTGGATATTTTTCCAACATCTGTTATGTATCAATCGAGCGTGTGTGTGCTCGCTTATGACCTGGTTTTCGTATTATATTTTTTTTTTTTTTTTTTTTCTTCTTTTCTCTTTCTTTCTCCCAGATCGCTTGAACGCAAAGAAAAGAATCACTCTCAAAACCCAAATATTTTTCAGCTCTAAATAATTATCAAACGGTTGACAAACCGTAAAAAACGAATCATATATTTATGAATATTTCTTTTCAGTTTGCTAAGTATGCATGGTGCCACAGTATTTATGTTTACCAATGTTTTTCTTTGTTCAAACTATTGGAAAAACAGGAAATCGCTATTTCCTTGAGAAATTTCTGAACAGCTACATTCTTTAGTTTTGCCAGTTCAGGCCTTTACCTCAAATTGTGAAAAATCATCTTGAAAAAAGACAAGGGTGTAAGCATACCATATAAGGAAATGGTAGGAGAAATTTTTTAAGTTTTATAGTGAAAGTGGTGTACTGAAATAAAAAAAATAGAATAATACAGGACAAAGCAAAAATGAAGATCTAGTTTGTGTATTAATGCAGTGGATTCGTCAGGGCCGAATTGAGTATATGCCGCTAACTAGGAACGCTGATAATAAAACAGGGGAAAATCTATTCTGATGACACATCCATTTTAATTTAATTTTTAATTTGCCGTTCTGCCCTTTCAGGTCGTGGATCTTCTTTATCCGAAAAACCCAAATCCGAAAACATCTAAAATCCGAAAAGTTTTTCAGGTGCTGACATGACATGCCACAAATTTCAGAAAGCACTGGGAAGGTACCGAGGAGATATGCAACTGTTGTAAGTAACCTCATTTGACATGGAAAGGACTTCCCCCGCCCAGCTACGTTCGCGCCATTTTATTTTATTTTATTTTTTGTTAACGATTGTTCAGCTGTACATTCGATCGTGGATTACTCATCAGATGTTTCGTGCTCAGTAAAGGTATTATTCAAAATGTCGAAAAGTCCTGCAGATACTCATATGGGTAGTGAAAAGAAAGAAAGAAAAAAGAAAGCATTTATGTTTACCAATATTACAGAAATTCAAACTGTTGAAAAAACTAGACAAGGGTGTAAGTGTAAAGTGTCTGACTGAAGAGTTTGGCGTTGAAACAACCAGGACATAAGGAAACAGAAGGAGAAATTGTTAAAGTTTTATGCTGAAATTGATCAACAAAAATTAATGAAAAAGAGAAAAAAAAAACCCACAGAGCAAAAAATGATGATCTCAATCATTTTATAGATGCTGTATTCCACCCCCACACCCAAAATATTGAAAACCGAACCACTACCGCTTCCTATGTGTATTTAAATGAGGACTAATTGAGCTATGGTCAGAGAGATGTAACGTGAGTCTTCTTGTTAGGGATGTTGTAGTATATTCAATATAATTATTTAAGAATTTTGTTTGATGAGGAATATATATATATATATATATATATATATATATATATTAGAGAGAGAGAAAAAGAGAGAGACAGAGATATTCTAGTCTGAAAGAGAGACAAAGAGATTCTAAGGAATTAATGTTTTTTTTAATCTGACGTTATTTCTTATTACTTTTTAAGCATTATATTTTAGTAAATACACGTGTTTGAGTAGACGCCCTGTTTTTTGTTTTTTTTTTAAACATTGTGAATTGCATCTACCGGCATGTGCAATCGAGAGACTAGATTTAGAATAGAAAGAGAAGAGAGATATACATCTTTATTAAGACAAACGAATGCACAGACCGGTAGAATAAATTAAAAAAGTTTAAAAAAAAGATCGTCTACTCAAACATGTGTGTCTACTATACACTAAGAAAGAAAGAAAAGAAAGAGAGATAGAAATGAAAAGGAAGGAAGGAAGGAAGGAAGGAAGGAAGGAAGGAAAAATGAAACAAAACAACCTGTCAAAAATAACGCAATATCTGGGACGGTGTTTCTAAAAGGATCAAAGAACCTGCGCCGAATCGAAGTATCACCGGCTTGGATCAGTGAAATTAAATATCTGTGTACGCTCTGTGAAAATGTATTATTATTATTATTTTTATTATTATTATTATTCCAGGTTGAATATCCTTTATCCGAAATTCCTAAATCCGAAAGCCTCGGAAATCCGAAAACTTCGGAAATCCGAACGTTTTTCAGGTGCTAACATGATTTGCCACAGATTGAGAACTCCAACTACGTAGACTATGTTGTCGCCATTTTATTTTTTATTTTTTATTTTAGCGGTCACCACAGCAACAGCTTCGTTCGTGGCTTACTCACCAGGTGTTTTGTGTTCTGTATAGATAACATTCAAAATGTCAAAAATATATATACATATATATATATATATATATATATATATATATATATATATATATATATATATATATAAATGTAAGTAGTGATCATGTTTTATGTACACGTACAGAAAGTACAAAATTAAAATACGCGTAAGCATTACAAGACTAGCGTCATTACCTGATTGTGTATGTACACAAAATTTATAGAATTATATACAAAACTACTTTTAAGGTATATGCTATAGTGATTTTCCAAGCGTTGCTTATATATGGCACAAGGCCAGTGAGGGTGACCCTTACTTAGTCGTAATTGTTCTAGCGAGGCATGTTTGCTAACCATTACACCACATCAAGGTGCCACAGGATATATGTTTTATAAAACTACTTTTAGGGTATATGTATAAATTGTGTTATGAAATGTAAAGGAATATCATGTTTATTCTTAGGTTCCATTTCAAAGCTGCCTCATTTTATAGATGGGATATTCAAATTAAATAGGCTGTATTACAAAATTCGACAAAAATCAGAAAGCCGAAGCAATTCCGGTTCCAAGAATTTCGGATAAAAGATTCTCAGCCAGTTTTATTATTATTGATGTTCATGATAGTTTTGTTTATTCTCTTGTGTTGTGTAGTACGAATTAAACCCAAGAATCAACCACAGACTTAGGGGAACAGTAATTGTTTTGTATTTGAAGATGCAAACAGAAGATGCTAGAGAATTAGAAAGAAAAAATGTAATTGTGGTCGCTTACATGGAGAGAAATTCACGCAAGCTGGAGATGGATCTATGAATAGGATTTTTGGCCATTCACATATCCTAGGTTAAGCAGTAATTTCATTCACATATTTGTTTGCTCCTTTCGAGAGAAATCCACGCAAGCTGTGAGATGGATCTATGAATAGGATTTTTTGGCCATTCACATATTCTAGGTTAAGCAGTAATTTGATTCACATATTTGTTTGCTCCTTTCGAGAAAATTCACGCAAGCTGGAGATGGATCTATGAATAGGATTTTTTGGCCATTCACATATTCTAGGTTAAGCAGTAATTTCATTCACATATTTGTTTGCTCCTTTCGAGAGAAATCCACGCAAGCTGTGAGATGGATCTATGAATAGGATTTTTTGGCCATTCACATATTCTAGGTTAAGCAGTAATTTGATTCACATATTTGTTTGCTCCTTTCGAGAGAAATTCACGCAAGCTGGAGATGGATCTATGAATAGGATTTTTTGGCCATTCACATATTCTAGGTTAAGCAGTAATTTGATTCACATATTTGTTTGCTCCTTTCGAGAGAAATTCACGCAAGCTGGAGATGGATCTATGAATAGGATTTTTTGGCCATTCACATATTCTAGGTTAAGCAGTAATTTGATTCACATATTTGTTTGCTCCTTTCGAGAGAAATCCACGCAAGCTGTGAGATGGATCTATGAATAGGATTTTTTGGCCATTCACATATTCTAGGTTAAGCAGTAATTTGATTCACATATTTGTTTGCTGCTTTCGAGAGAAATCCACGCAAGCTGTGAGATGGATCTATGAATAGGATTTATTGGCCTTTCACATATTCTAGGTTAAGCAGTAATTTGATTCACATATTTGTTTTCTCCTTTCAATAGGAATCCACGCAAGCTGTGAGATGGATTTATGAATAGGATTTTTGGGCCATTCACATATTCTAGGTTAAGCAGTAATTTGATTCACATATTTGTTTGCTCCTTTCGATATCATCCCTACACTCTAACACCAACAGATAACCTTGCTGTCCTAAAATACGTCCTTCTACTGATCTATCTTCTATCTCAAGGGATATATTGATTTATTTTTTGAAACATCTTCAAAGTCGGCTGGGACTGCAACATATCTCAGAAGACATGTTTTTTTTAAGATGATTTTTCACAATTTGATGTAAAGTCCTAAACTGGCAGAACTAAAGAATGTAGATCGTCAGAATTTTTCCCAAAGAAATAGCCATAAAATAAAGAGTAGCTTGCGACGTTGCGTCTGTGAGGAAAGAGGCTGTAGGGTGGGAAATACTTCATCACCCTCAAGATTGTGTAAACTATTTTGGAAACTATCGAGGGGTAGAAAGAAATGATTGGGGAGTTCCAGGAAAGATAGATATGGCATTTTTATTATTATTATTATTTGTGCATGTTATGATATTATGTTTCCTGCTTTGTATCCTGTAGAGTCAGGTCTAAACTATGGTCCTTAGACCCTACAGGAGAATTGTCATTTAATTGATAGCACTTTTATTAGTTTATGGGATGTTCCTAGAAGAGTGATGTTCTGGGCAACTAGTATGTTGATGTTACCTGGAACACTGTTAGTAAAATTGTCCATTCCTTTTCTCACGAGGCCCAGTGCTCCAATTACTATTGGTACTGTCTCAGTCTTCATTTCCCACATCCTTTAGAGGGTCCAAATTATGGTCCTTGGGCCCTATAGGAGAATTATCATTTAATTGATAGCCCTTTTCTTTGTATATCAGATGTTCCTAGGAGGACGATTTTCTGGGCAACTTATCATTATCATTATTATTATTATTATTGTTTGTGTATTATTTTTCGTGCTTTATATCTTGTAGAGCATGGTTCAAACTATGGTCCTTAGGCCCCGTAGGAGAATTGTCATTTAAGTGATAGCCATTTTCTTAGTATGTCAGATGTTTTTAGTGGGGCGATCTTCTGGGCAACTTATATGTTGATGTTACCTGGGGTACTGTTAGTAAAATTGTCCATTCCTTTTCTCACGAGGCCCAGTGCTCCGATTACTATTGGTACAATCTCAGTCTTCATTGCCTACATTAGACGTTAAAGCTATAAGGAATAGACAGTCAGGGAAAGAAAGAAAGAAAGAAAGAAAGAAAGAAAGAAAGAAAGAAACAAAGAAACAAACAAACAAACAAATGAACAAAGAAACAAACTAACTAGTATAGAACTTATTTAAAAATGACGTAAGTATTGATATCTGGACTTCTTCAAGAATCAAAGTGTCTGTGCACAATGGGCCGAGAAGCAGTGTCACTGGCTTGGATCAGTGAAATAGAATACCTGTTCGGTCCTTGAAAATTATTATTATTATTATTATTATTTGTGCATGTTTTGTTTCCTGCTTTATATCCTGTAGAGCCGGGTTCAAACTATGGTCCTTAGATCTGTGGGAAACCCGCGGCTCTGTGGGAACCCCGCGGCATCTGTGGGAACCCCGCGGCAAGCAAGAACGTTATCCGAGTAGGCCTGGGTACCCTACTTCAGTAATTTATCCCAAGAATCTTCTTCTCATAACAGGAAGAAGCCGGCTCAATCCGCCCAGGGTGAATGCCGCATCAGTACAGTAGTACAGTAGTATGGTCCTTAGGCCCCGTAGGAGAATTGTTATTTAATTGATAGCCCTTTACTTAGTATATGGATATGGGATATTCCTAGTAGAGCGATTTTCTGGGCAACTTATATGTTGATGTTACCTGAGGTACTGTTAGTAAAATTGCCCATTTCTTTTCTCACGAGGCCTATTGGTTCAATCTCAGTCTTCATTTCCCACATCCTTTCGAGGGTCCAAATTATGGTCCTTGGGCCCTATAGGAGAATTATCATTTAATTGATAGTGCTCCGATTACTATTGGTACTGTCTCAGTCTTCATTTCCCACATCCTGTCTATTCTTGGTGCTTTCCAGTATTTGGTTTTCCAGATGGTAGCGGTTGTTTCAGTAATATAGCTATCCGGCCATTTTTGGCATTCTTGTGTGTGTTGATCCTTTAGCAGCTTAATCCTTGCAGCTCTTTTATTGTGCATTTTGCAGTTTTCCCATCATATACCAGAACTTCCCGATTTCTTGGATATTAATTGGATCATTTATCTCTATTTTACTTTCCAAATTCTCGATATAGTTACTTGGCATCTTCTTTGAAGATCGTGTTTTGCCAGAAAAATCTATTTCGATTTTCATAACGCCTGGTCTTCTTTGCCTTCGCTTGAAATTAGCTGTTTCATGTTTTTTTTTACTTTTTGTTGAGGCGCACCCACCTTCTCATCAGAATGGACTGATCTCTCTACTACTAATAGAACAGTTCTATAGAGTTCTGGGAAGATCAGGTGACCATCACACTTCCGTCTCTCTACCGGAAGATACAGTTGGACTTTATACTCTTTCTGATTGTTACTGACTAACCTGCGTTCGTTTGACTACTAATCTCTCTGTTGTAAATACCTATTCAGATATACCAGTATTTTTCCCTACGTATGTGTTTGTCCTTATTTCAATACACGCACGCGGAAACACTCAACATCTCAACACTTTTGTTTCGCCATTCTTATTCTTTATGTCAAGGCTTCGTTTCATTAGTCCCTTTTGTCTTTCTTTCATTTTGGAGTCCTTGTCTACTTCACTTAGAAATGGCAATTGTCCTCTTAGTTTATTTATTTCGGTTTCTATATTTTCTTTCCACATTGACATTTTTCTTTTTCGTTACGTTGCATTTGTACTTTCTCACCTATTGTTTCTGCGATCGTTGCTGAGGACGCGTATATAAGGGGATTCATTTTTTGTCAGGTTCATCGATCTTTCCATTTCACCCCTTATTTTACTAAAGGTTTGGTTACCGAGGTTAATGGTTTACTTCACCTAACGGTTCTTTCTTACTTTTGGAATTGTTGGCGTTTCCTTGAAAGGCATTTATTTCCTTTACATTCTCCCATTTATATCGGATGTTTTTTGTCATCCCCGTTTCTCTTTCATATTGGCCATTATCTTCCTCTATTTTTTCGTGTACGCCAGAGGGATTATTAAAACTGGTTTATATTTGCTCAACGGAATATGTCTTCTCTGAGTTGTTGGCATTTAGACCCTCGATGTTTTCGAGTTCTTTGTCAGGTATTCTTTTTTCTTGATAATGTCATGCTTGACAATGGCTAGTTTGCTGGCATCGATGTTTAGTCTGTTTAAGGGATGTTTTTCTGGCCAGATATTATAGGCGGCTTTGGTCGTTGTTGTTGTTGTCGTATTTATTGCAGCAGTGTAAAATGCTATCATTAAATCAATATACTCTTCCCTAGACCATTCATTTATTGTTCTTTTTGTGGGATTTTCTTATTAATGAATACAGAGGGCCTCTTTGAGGACTGTCCTATGCGTGTTTTTTCTCTAGTTCTCGTTGGGTAGAATTTGTTCCAGTTGCAGACTTTTCGACCCGATTCTGGTTCTTCGTTGGGGTTCGCGGTCCTTGTTGACCCACGTGACGACCGATGGAGTTGAGCAATATTTTTCGCTGTGTCAACATTATAATTAGTCCGTATTTTAAAAAATACGTAGGGACTGCTTCGCGCATATCCATACCATGGTACGCCATCACGTTCAGAGGGCCAGGTCTCCACCTGGTATATATATATATATATATATATATATATATATATATATATATATATATTTACTATTGCTATTATTAACAACATCAGTTTTCTCTTCATTTATAACCGTTTGGATCACAAGGTGACACGTTGTGCTTCACGAGACTCCGACATAACTTCAAGTTTCAACGTAATTTTTTGATTATTTCTCTCTCTTATGCTTAATAATATGAAACTATATTCAAATCTCCCTAATCCTGCTTTTTTACATTTGAATATATATATATATATATATATATATATATATATATATATATATATATATATATTGTAAGACTTATAAAATAAAAAATGTATATAAATTGTCAGTTATGTGCTCTACATGATACACGCTTAGACGAACATGCATCATTCGATAGATGACTGACAAGGCAGATTTTTTCCCGCAGTAGGTTGCCATTTCTTTCTGCAGTAGACCAGTTGCCATCCACGGCTATATCCAAGTCCTGCTATTTACCCATAGCTGGAGTGGGAAGAAGAAAAAGATATTAGCACGTAACATCTAACTGGAATTCGAACTCGGTCCTCCGATTCCGCAATCCGAGTCGCTATCCATTACTCCACCGTGCCTCGATAAGTCACTATCGCCACAATCATCATCACCACCATTATCACCACTACCGCCATTATTATTATTATTATTGCATTTCTTTTTGTTTGTTTTTCTTCTTCCTGTTCTCAGTAATAAAAGACTAAACTGTTCTATGCTCTACGAATCAAGTAAAGTTGGCTCTCTGTGCCGCGCCAGGAAATTTTTCTCCCCTGAATCGATACTTCAAATATACAAAACAACCATTCGCCCTTACATGGAGCATTGCTGCCATATATGGTCTGGAGCACCTTCTGTTTACCTCGGAGTTCTTGACAAGATCCAGAGACGGGTATGTAATATAATTGGCCCTGATCTGGCGTCTCGTCTACAGTCACTCTCTCACAGACGCGCCGTCGCCTCTCTCTGTCTTTTCTCCAAAAATTTTTTATGGTAATTGCTCCGATGAGCTGCTTTCACTGGTTCCCAGACTCCATGAATTCAAGCACCCTACGACGCTGGCATCCCGCTCCCACCCTTACACTGTAGAAACTTTTAAATGTAGCCGTCTCTTCTACTCCAATAGCTTCATACCTCGCACCTCTCGCCTGTGGAACACCCTCCCCAATTACTGTTTCCCTGAAAGCTATAATCGCCAACTATTCAAATGTAATGTCAATCGACATCTCCAGTTACCTTGATCTACCCACTATCCCTCTCCTCATCCTTTCTTCTATCATTCCTATCTGCTCTCGCTCCAAATCTTCCGCCACCCACTGCATCCTAGTGGCCTCACGCCTTGCTTGGGGCGTAATGCTTAAAAAAATAAAAAATAAAAATAAAAAAATAAAATTAAATTAAATTAAGATTTGCGTCAAAAATTAATAAAACTTGTACATATCGATTACATATCAGGTATATCAACAAATAAAATGACTTACTGATATATCTCTGAAATTAAAATATTATTAACCTAAAATTTAATATGCGGCTTTCTACTCATCAATGTACATATATTCGCATATATATATATATATATATATATATATATATATATATATATATATATATATATATATATATATATATATACGTTTTTAATATGTATATGCAAGTAAAAATACCTATAAATACACGTATATACAAATTATATAATATTATTATCATTGTTATTACTACAATTATTATTATTGCCTTCTGTTTCATTTCTTCTTATCAGGAGTATCTGTATTGTAACTTTCAACAGTTTGCTTCAATGAGCCCTAATAGGAAACATTTTTGTTATTCAAAGACGATGTTAAGAAAAACAGATTAAAAAAAAAAACACGAAACAGAAATCAAAAATCAAAGAACTCTAGATTTGCGTAAAAAGAAATATTTTATTTCCTTTGATTTCTGCTGTATTATCATTTTTTTACCGGTGAGAATCTTTCTCGTTTTGGCATCCATTAGCTTAATGTCAGCTATGGTCCAGTTAAGGATGTTGAAGCTGTATTGCAGCACGGGAACAGCCATGTTGTTTATGGCTGATATTCTGTTTTTTTTTTTCTAATTCAGCTTAGTATTCAGTACCAGACACATACGCATGTAGTATTCCTTTCTTACCTTCTCCTTCATACTGTATTCCATCTCTTTCCTTATAATTCCTAGGTACTTTAGGCTTCATCTTGTCCTAGTTCTATAATCTTTGTGACAAAATCTAAATCTGTTGAGTGTGTTTATCTAATTCTTCCTTTCTTGAATGTTACTTTTGCACATCTCATCCTAAATTCATACGCATGTCGTCACTAAAAGATTTTACAATATTGAGGACTCCCTTCAACTCATTGTCGTCTTTGGCAAAGAGATTGAGATCATCCATATAGAGTCAATGATTGACGACTTTCTATTTTTATTATTATTATTATTATTATTATTATTATTATTATTAATTCTTTATTTGTTTATTATGCTATTTTTATTTATTATTTCATTTATTATTATTATTATTATTATTATTATTATTATTAAAACAAAATGATTGACGTAACTGGGACGTTTCGTTTAGATGGAGGTATTTGCACATGATATGCGATATGTACACTTTCTCAAAACGTGATCTTTATAGCCTTGAGATGCTGATGTCTCCAGGAATTTTACTCACATGATTTTCGGTACCCTTCTTTATCTTACCCGATTATTATTATTATTATTATTATTATTATTATTATTATTATTATTATTTCTGGTATCATCTTATGAGAAAGTAATTTTAATTGCCTAATTACCAAGGCCACTCAGGAGCCTATGAATAAAAAGTGCACTGTAGGAAAGTTATCTATGCACATTATTATTATTATTATTATTATTATCATCGCCATTTTATTTTACTTTGTTTTGTATGACATTATTATTATTATTATTATTATTAGTAGTAGTAGTAGTAGTTGTTGTTTTTGTTGCTGTTGTAGAGGCAGTTGTACCTCTTTTGGACATAGTATAAATTCAATACCAAGTGTCCTCATAGCTCTCTTATTATTATTATTATTATATTATTATTAGTAGTAGTAAACAAAATGACTGACGTAACTCTGCCAATATTTTGCAATACTTAAGAGAAGATCTTATGATCTCCGTTAGAGGGCGTTTTCCAAGTATCTTAAGGTGATGCTTAAGTCGCCATACCTGCACCGTCTTTTCAATTCAAGAAATTAAAAAAGAATTCTCTCGACACCCAGCCAAGTACTATCGACAATCCCGTCATCAACAGGAATGCACAACGTATCAGATCCTATTATTATTATTATTATTATTAAAAAAAAACAAGATGATTGATGTACCTCTTCTAGTATTTTGCAACGCTTACAGAAGAGGACATTTTAAGAGAAAAGAGAACACGGTGATTAACAATTTCAATAGACATACTGAAAAAAAACAGACTGTCGAAACACTGTTTTTTTTGTTTTTTCTTTTTCGATTAAGAAAAAGAAAAACTAAAACAAAGACAAGAACATACACAGTGTTTAACAATGTTTCGAAAATATACCTGTCCTCTTCAAGTGTACTGCATTTTTTCTTTTCTTTAGCTTTCTTTTCTCAAATTAACTTGAAGAAGACCGACATACTGTCGAAGCATTGTTAAACACTGTTTTCTTTATCTTTTCTTAAATCGCACTTTTCTCCAAATATTATTATTATTATTATTATTATTATTATTATTATTATTAACAATTGCATACTTTTTTTAATTTTTATATATTTCTTATTTTTGGCTACCCAATTCCACGTTAGAGGCTTCTTCATGCTCCACAGATATTATTTGATTTATTTAATCATCGAGTTCTATTTAAGAGCACTCAGAAGTTGCAGCCCTCATTATTTACATGAAGAGGATAAATAAATAAAAAAAAATACTTACAAGCACCTAGAATACCTTAACTATTTCATATTGAATGCGAAACGAAAGGCTCATAAAATATTCCAAATAAAAAGCTGTCCCTCCTTACAAACATAAGGAATAAAAGAAATATTCTTCTACCGACCAACTCTATCGCAACTACGATTAAGAAGAATTTATAGAAACTCAATATAGAATTTGTCACACCCAAAAACAATAAAAGACTTAAACAATACAAAACAAAATGTTGGTTTAGTGATTTTGTTTAGCAACATGTCGACACCTCTATGGGTCATTTAATGCCAAAATCTAAATACTTTATATGTAATTTTACGCTTTCAACAAAAGATATTTTGTACATCATTTTATACTTTCACGGTAAAGTTATGTTTTTTTAGATATATTGTTTGATCTTAAAGTGTATTGTTTGTAATTTTAGTATAAAAAAAGTATTTAGATATTTTTCTAGTGTTGCATTGACTGCCATTTAAAAATGTATTGTCGGTCATTTTATTATAAAAATGTACTATTGATTGTTGTTTGGGAGTTAGCTATTTGCCCATAGCCGGGACCCTAATAGGTGCCACCACCCCGGATCAGGACTGACCTAGGAAAAACAGCAGTAAAGAGGTGGAACCACTATCCTCAAAACCTCAAATCTCTTGTTGTTGGATGTAGTTTATCGTCATACCCAGGACGACAAAACAAAATAATAAACTAAAATTTGTAAGAAGAATTTACTGTTACCTGTAATAACTGCTACAAGGAATACATCGGAGAAAAATCAAGAAAAGACAAGACTATATGAACACAAAAGGGATATTTTACAAAATAACACATTAAGCGTATTAGTTACTCCCTGATACGCGACTGACCACGATTTTGAATAAAAGAGAAAACAATTTACGAAGACGAAGATGTTTGAAAAGTGCTTTGATCGCCAGAACATCAACAATAAATTGTGTCCAGGTTCGTACAAAGTTTCCCTATCCTAAGCAGATTATCTGTTATCAAAATGTGGTATATTTAATTTTAAAAAAAGTGATGGAAACATTAAAAAAAAGAAAAAGAAAAAAGGATCCAAATGAAGTCGGCTAGATATACCCAAGACACATATTTAAAAAAAAAAAAAAATATATTTTTAAATTCTTAGCGCCTGTCTTTCGTTCGTGCGCATGAGCAGTCACATTAATGTAAACATAAAATTCGTCTGATGAAGTCCTAAAGGTCGAAACGTGTTACGGGAAAACTTTTCCCACTTTGTCATACTTCTTTCTCCTAAAATTGTTCTTGTTAAATAAGGAAAACTATACATTGGTATGCCATTTGTTTAATTCTGTTGTTTACTGAGAAGAGCCACGAATGATTTATGTGTTTACCTCTTCAAATGAAGAAAAGAAAATACAGTCGTTACTATAATAGCAACAACATGGTTATGCTTGCTACTTATCATTAGTATTGGTTAAAGCATTGACCTAGAATTGCCATTGCCTACGGCCATGTATACAGGGTGCGATGGATAAATTGTCGTCTAAATGCCGCCAAAATGAAAGTAACACTGGCATCTCATTTTAAAAGACATGCAGGGTGCGATGGATAAATTGACGTCTAAATGCTGCCAAAATGAAAGTAACACTGGCATCTCATTTTAAAAGACATGCAGGGTGCGATGGATAAATTGTCGTCTAAATGCCGCCAAAACGAAAATAACACTGGCATCTCATTTTAAAAGACATGCAGGGTGCGATGGATAAATTGTCGTCTAAATGCTGCCAAAAATGAAAATAACACTGGCATCTCATTTTAAAAGACATGCAGGGTGCGATGGCTAAATTGTCGTCTATATGACGCCGAAATGAAAATAACACAAAAATCTCGTGAAATACTAAAGCGTAAATGTATTCATTAAAATCGCCATTGGCTTCAACAACAGCCTCCAGATGACTTCGGAATCTTCTGCAACTCTTTTTCACCGTCTCCTTGTTTAAATTGGTCAATGCAGCGATAATCATTGCCTTCTGTTCAACTTTGGTCTTACAAGGAGTTTTGTTGGTCTCTTGCTCAACTGCGCCCAACACATAATAATCCAGGGGGTTGCAGTGTGCGTGAGGTGGTAGTTGACCAGATGGAATGTATGGTGTGGTCACAGAAATTGTCTGACAGCCTTGAATGTGTTCTCCTGCTTATGTGGCATGGTGCAGAGTCCTGTTGCCAGACACAGGGTCTTTCAACAGCCAATTACTTTAATTCATACCGGTAAATGTGATTAATATTGTTTATTATAAACAGAGCATTTATTTAAATAATTGTATCTATAAAAATAACGTCGAACTTAGTCTATTTCATAATATAAAGTTGTCATTTGTTTACGTTAAGATACACTTCGAGCAGATATGAGCGTTCGAGAGAAATCACGGGAAATTTGTTGTTTAAAAGAATAGTTTGACATTGCTTACCAGAAGCTTCCTCTGTAGCTAAATGGTATAGCACGTCAGGCTATATGATGTTTTCGTGTAGGATACAGGTTCGATTCCTGTAGGAGGACCTATATTCCCTACGAAACTTCTCGGATATTCAGTCCGGTAAATGTAATTTATACTGTTTGTTATAGACAGAGCATTT
This sequence comes from Acanthosepion pharaonis, assembly GCA_903632075.3. NCBI lineage: Eukaryota > Metazoa > Mollusca > Cephalopoda > Sepiida > Sepiidae > Acanthosepion > Acanthosepion pharaonis. Next base: position 146,743 of record CAHIKZ030001462.1, on the reverse strand, counting down.
ACTTAAATAATTGTGTCTATAAAAATAACGTATAAACAGAATATATATATATATATATATATATATATATATATATATGAAAATATATCTCCGAAATAATCGATTTAAATTAAAATTAAAAAGAAAATGGCTGAATACATCAACACAGATATAATGACAATATTCTCCACACGTGAAAATCTCTGACGTTATTTTTCAGTTAAAAATATGAAAATAGCGTTTCTCTACATTCCAGTTGCTAGATACATTCTGTTTTTGTTTTTATTAGTTACTTTGTTCATTTAATTTCATTTTCTTATTTTGCTTTGATAAAGTACACATTGGACGAAACGCGTCAGCAATTACCAGTTTTCCTATTGTCATTTTTTCATATATATATTAAATATATTTTATATATATATATATATATATATATATATATATATATATATATAGTAAAACCAAGCGTTGCCCGTGCATGATTCAAAAATCGTACGACTCATACAGCAATCGCTATCACTTGACTTAAAAATTTTTTGCCCTTCCTTGCCTTTAAAACGAGTGCCCTTTGCCGTGCTGATGTTGCTACATAATTATTTCTTGCCTATCTCACACTGCGAATTTTTTTTTTTAAGCTCTATACTAAACATTAAATCTCTTACGAAAAATGAACTAAACAAAATGAACACAAAATGATCAGCTTTAAAAATTTATTAAATGACTGGATAAAACGAATGAAAAAAGAATGTTAACAACAAATATTTTTTCACACCCAATCCAGTTCTGCGGAATCAAAATCAAGCGAATGATCCAATTGGAGTAAAGTGCCATGCAGATTTAAATTTTTCCCACTTGTGATGAATGCAGTTATCGATTTTTTTTGCATGCTAATTAATTCTATTCGTGGCAGCCAGCTATTGGCTCTCACTCTGGCCAGTAGAAAATGGCTGCAAACATATAAAAAATGTGCCGTAGAAGCATGAAAATCGATTGTTTCCACTATCGATGGGAGTTGGGAAAAAGTAAAGTCGGTCTTATTCAATTTTTCATAACTTGGAACATGTGCATGTAAATTTTAGTGCAAATCCGTCGAAAATTGCGGCCGTGCATTCGTTACACACACACACAAACACACACACACACACACATATCCTGCCTTTTATATATATATATATATATATATATATATATATATATATATATATATATAGTTTATGAAAAACTAGGTAATCCATATGGGTAAACCCAAGGAGGATAAAATCCAGAGAGCTCAATATAAATCCAGAGCAAATAATTAAAATAAAAACAGACCACTTTAAGGTTCCATGTAATAAATTATTTCACCATAGCCCTTTTAATCATCAGACTTTACTTCCAAAGGTTGAAACAAAAAATGAAATGAAATTTACACATTTTTGACGGGCCGAATTAAGCATATGTAAATTAACGAAGAGAGGAAGTGAGTGGGGAGAGAGAAGACATAAGTGAGTTAGATGTAATTTAAAATTTCTATACTTTCATACTCAAAATTATTTGAGGAGGTCCATACATTGACACATTTAAACGGTTAACTTAACGGAAGTTATATATTGATATCGAAGGGGTAGAGAAGAAAAACATATGAAGAGAAAAAGAGAGAAGGAAGGCATGAGAGAAGGTGTCACTAATTTTCTTTGTAAAAAAAAATGGCTAGAAACAGACGCTGTTATTTTGTTTTACTTTGAAAGTGTTATTTTGGGGGTTCATAAAGATTATAATGTTTGATATAAATTTGAATGTCCCTAAACTGTCTACAAATGATTTAATTTGATGTTTGTTAGTGATTTAATTTTTTTTTTTTAATTTGGGGATTTTCTATGAAATAGTCGATTAGAAAAATATTCATAGAAAGTACATTAAAAGAATAAAATTTTATTATAAAATATAAGTTTACTTCTAGTAATCTTTTTTATCTTTTAAAAATATATATATATATATATATATATATATATATATATATTAAGCATTACGCCCTAAGTAAGACGTGAAGCCACTAGGATGCAGGGTGTTGCGGAAGATTTGGAGCGAGAGCAGATAGGAGTGATAGGAGAAAAGATGAGGAGAAGGATAGTGGGTAGATCAAGGTAACTGGAGATGTCGATTGACATTACATTTGAATAGTTGGAGATTATAGCCTTCAGGGAAGCAGTAACTGGGGAGGGTGTTCTATTGGCGAGAGGTGCGAGGTATGAAGCTATTGGAGACGGCTACATTTGAAAGTTTCTACGGTGTAAGGTTGGGAGCAGGATGCCAGCCTCGTAGGGCGCTTGAATTCATGGAGTCAGGGAACCAGTGAAAGCAGCTCATCGGAGCAATTACCATGAAAGTATTTGTAGAAAAGACAGAGAGAGGCGACGGCGCGTCTGTGAGAGAGTGACTGTAGACGAGACGCTAGATCAGGGCCAATTAGATTACATATCCGCCTCTGGATCTTGTCAAGAACTCCGAGGTAAGCAGAAGGTGGACTAGACCATATATGGCAGCAATACTCCATGCAAGGGCGAATGGTTGATTTGTATATTTGAAGTATCTATTCAGGGGAGAAAAATTTCCTGGCGCGGCACAGAGAGCCAACTTTCCTCGCGGTGGAAGAAGCAATTGACTCAATGTATTTGTTCCATCTCAAGTCAGCAGTCAACGTGAGACCGAGCAGAGAAAGAGAGAGAGAAAGAGAGAGACAAACAGACAGGCAGAAAGACAGAGACAGAGAGAGATGTGCATGTCTGTATGTGTGTATTTTTGTGCTTTTTTGTGTATGTGTGTGTGTGCTTACGGCCACGTTGAAACACTTGTTCCCGCCCGATCATCCAAGGTAAGCTACGTTGAGACTGGTCAGCACCCAGATCGCTGACCCCTTGGTAATACCCGATGCTGTAAGCTTGGATGTGAGGATGGTATAATAAATAACGACTGAGAATGAGAAATCGAAGAGCCGAGCTCCATTTCCAGTCGGGTTCGTTATCTGCCCTTCCGCAAATACACTTGGACAATCATAAATCGAAAGGAGACGTGATCGCCTAAGCATGTCACATCCAAACCCACCAGGGCTTACGGCAAGATCCCCAAAGTTAAGCAAAGTCGAACCTGGTCTGTACCTATATGGGTGACCGATTGGGAATATCAGGCGCTGTAAGTTTGAATGTGCTGGGTTGTAATGGATAACGGCTCGAAATTGAGAATCGGAGAACGGAGTTCCAATTCCTGTCGGGTTCGTTATATTCAATTTTGCGCAAATACCGTTTGGAAAGATATGAATCCACCTCTTCTCTCCCCAGTTATGGGTTAATTAGTAGGAATTGTATCAGTAAATCATGATTATGCCTGCCAATTTTATTTACAATCTAAAAAATATTTATCCATAAATCTGATGGGTCAAGAATTGGATTCATGGAATCAATGCCTTTCCCAAGGATATTAGGGCTCATATAGTTTTCAATAATTAAGATCTTTCCAATGGAATTTTTCAAATGATGAAGGAAACTTTTCCCAGGGGTTTATGAAAGAATAATTGTATGCCCTTCCTTCATTGAAAATCCCAAAATATAGTTTTGAATACAGAGTTTCCCATCTCCAAGAGAGGTTGCTTTTAATGCTATAAAGCCGAGGCTGTCCTGCTATTTATCTATATATTGATGAGAGAAGAGTTGGATTCATGCCTTTCCCAGGGGTATTAGCTCACAAGTCAATAATTAGGATCATGGAATCAATGAGAAGGAACCTTTCCTTAGCTGAAGAGTATGCCCTTCGCTAGGGCTACATATAGTTTTGAATACAGAGTTTCCCATCTCCAAGAGAGGTTGCTACCCAATGCTATAAAACCGAGGCAGTCCTGCTATTTATCTATAGCTGATGAGAGAAGAGTTGGATTCATGCCTTTCCCAAGGATATTAGCTCATAAGTCAATAATTAGGATCATGGAATCAATGAGAAGGAAACTTTCCTTAGCTGAACAGTATGCCCTTCGCTAGGCATAGGTCCATCAACGTACCTTCACAAGCAGAGCAGTAGAAAAAGATTTGACACGTGTAGAGACGGAATTGAAGAGCTTGGAAAAAATTTTTTCTTTTCTTTTTTTTAAGAATTATTTCACACCAAAGAAGGCGATAAAGCCACTAACACATAACAGGTTTGCTGAGGGTGAAAGAGAATAGGGAGACGCAAATTGAGAAATCCTTACCTAAGAGAAAGTGGAAAAACAAACAAAAAATAAGCAAGATTCAAGGATACAGCTGATCTTTCCTCTGATCCAGCTCTAACAGCTCAAAGTGAAATAAAAGAATAATTAAAAAAACAACTGGCTGGTAAATTTCAATACTTCAAAAATCATGCAACTGTTGCTTGATCACCGTCGTTCAAACAGGTTTTCTCAAGTCTTGATCAACGGTTACATCACCAATGATGTTCGATTCTTTGAACGTGATTTGTGTCTCAAGATCACTTCAGAAATATATCTTTCTAGCAGTTTCTTATCTCCCCATCTCATTCTCTCTCCTTCTCTCTCACTCACTCACTCTCTCTCTCCTTCTCTCTCATCTCCTTGTCTCTTTCTGTCTTTCTTGTTTTAAGCATTACCCTTTCATTTCTTTCGAATTTTAGCAGTTTCTTCTCTCTCTCTCTTTCTCTCTCTCTCTTTTTCTCTCTCTCTCTCTCTCCCTTCATTCGTCTCTCTTTCTCATTTTTTATTTTTTTATTTTTTTTTTCCTACGTTTTTTTTTGTTCCTGATTTTGTCGGTAGGTTGCAAAAGAAAGAAGTAAAAAAGCGACAAGATATCTGTTATTCTTCAACCTTAACTGTAACCGAAGTTAGTCTCCTCTTTCGTCATTACATAAACTCTCCTCCTTTTCTTACCTTCACCCCCGACACCTAATTCTCAAAACTTTCCTGTCTGCAAATGCCATCAGGACCGACATAGCCTTTCGAGCCTCTTGAGCCGTCTAAATGATTCAAAACTCTTTGTAAATCCGAGATTCTTTGACGACGGGAAATGGAAACCATTTAACTGCCAAGTCGTCTTTTTGTTTTGCCAAAAAAAAATTATAATTATTTCTATTTTCTGTTTGGTCAGTTAGAAGAATTTACTGACGTTTCGTCAGATTCCAGAACACTTGCAATTGAGTGGCAAATCTGGGAGGTTCTTCTATGACTCTCCTGCAAAAGATATGTCGAGCATTTTAAGTGGAAAAAGTCCGGAAAAGTGAATGCACTTTAGAAAAATCTCCTCTCGCACAAAATGTCGTTGTACTTTTGGAACTAAGGAAATAGAAATTAATAAGATAAGATAAATAAATAATTAATTTCATATCGGCTTAAGCTTCCATACATAGCTAAACACAGCGCTCCTTGTACAGCATGACTTTAATCAAAGAAAGAGCGCGAAAACATAATCCAGAACGTATTTCTTGACGTGTATTAATAGAAGGTAAAAAGTTGATTCAATATATTTAAACAATTTGTTGGGCACTTTGACGTGTGTAATGGTTAACAAACTTGTCTCGCTAGATCAGTTACGGCTGAGTGGTGAGTTCGATTCCCACTAGGCTCTCCAAGTTTTAAGCCTTGTGCCACATCCTAGCTACGCCTAGTAAATCGCTTAATGTACATTCCGTTGGACACTTTGACATTGCATAATGGTTATCAAGCTTGTATCGCTAAATCAATTACGACTGAGTGGGGTGTTCGATTCACATTAGGCGCTCCAAACTTTCGGCCTTGTGCCGCATCAAAGCAAAGCTTAATAAAACGCCATTTAGACATTCCGTTGGGCACTTCGACATTGTCTAATGCTTGTCAAGCTTGTCCCGCTAGATCCATGACGACTGGTAAGCGAGTTCGATTCTCACTTGGCGCTCCATATTTTGGCCTTATGCCACATTTAAGTAAAACTCAGTAAATCCCTATTTTTTATCCCGTGACCCGTAGAGTCGTAGGGGCACCATGTGTACTGCAGCCGCAGTAGATATCTCGAGATCTGGTTTGAATTCAGAGTTTTTCCTACAGACACAAATTTCACACATCTACAAATGTCATTATCTATGTCCATTGTAAAATTGTTTTGTTTAATACATATATTTGTTCATATATATATATATATATATATATATATATATATATATATATATAATAACAATAATAATGGACTCTCCTGTCGATTTTGACGTATGAGGATCTGACAGCATATTTATTCAGTTATGAAATTTTGTGCGATAATGTGGCATTTAAGACCCGCTAGTGATTTACAAAGGAGGCCAAATATGGAGCAAGTGTGAGGATTGTGAGATGAGATCACTGTTAGATTGGCTGACCTTTTAGATCTTGCTTCTTTAAGATGATTTAGACAAGCAGATTGAATATATATATATATATATATATATATATATATATATATATATATATATATTCATTCTAGTGTAAAACAAACCCATGTATACTCTGTTCACGTTAATGTAAGCTGGATCTACGTCTCCGTTTTTGCCTCTCATTTAAATTGAACCAATATCAACGTATTCTTTTTTCACTGTAATGCGAATCAGGCCTATATCGAATATTTTGACTTTCGTGGGTAATCGGGATCTATATCTACCATTTGGGCCCTAGTGTAAAATCGAGCCCATATCTCTCGTTTGAACTCTCATGTACACCGGCCAATGCCTGTCAATTGGGCCCTAGTGTAAAATCGAGCCCATACTCTCGTTTGAACTCTCTCGTACACCGACCAATACTTGTCACTTGGGCCCTAGTGTAAAATCGAGCCCATATCTCTTGTTTGAACTCTCTCGTACACCGGCCAATGCCTGTCAATTGGGCCCTAGTGTAAAACCGAGCCCATATCTCTCGTTTGAACTCTCTCGTCCACCGGCCAATGCCTGTCAATTGGGCCCTAGTGTAAAATCGAGCACATATCTCTCGTTTGAAGTCTCGTCCACCGGCCAATGCCTGTCAATTGGGCCCTAGTGTAAAATCGAGCCCATATCTCTCGTTTGAACTCTCTCGTCCACCGGCCCATGCCTGTCAATTGGACTCTAGTGTAAAATCGAGCCCATACCTTTGGTTTGAACTCTCTCGTACACCGGCCAATGCCTGTCAATTGGGCTCTAGTGTAAAATCGAGCCCATATCACTGGTTTGAACTCTCTCGTACACCGGCCCATACCTGTCAATTGGACCCTAGTGTAAAATCGAGCCCATATCTCTGGTGTTAACTCTCGTACACCGGCCCATGCCTGTCAAATTAGCCCTAATGTAAAATCAAGCCTGTTACTATCGTTTCAACTGTTAACTTCACCGAACCATGCCTGCCATTTTAGCTCTAGTGTAAACTCGAACACATGCTTAGCTTTTAAGACACTCCAGTAAACCGGCCCCATGCCTGCCATGTTGGCCATAGTTTTAAACCGAATCGTTTTCTACCGTTTGAACTCTTGCATAAACTGGTTCGTGCCTGCCATTTCGGCCCTAAAATTATATAAGAGCCACATTTATCTTTTTTAGTCTTGTGTAAACCGGATTCATGCCTTACATTTTCTCCCTCTCGGGTGAACGTCCTGGGTAAGACAATAAACTACATCCGCGTCCTGGGTAAGACGATAAACTACATCCGCGTCCTGGGTAAGACGAAAAACTACATCTGCGTCCTGAGTAAGACGATAACCTACATCCGCGTCCTGGGTAAGACGATAAACTACGTCCGCGTCCTGGGTATGACGATAAATTACGTCCAACAGCAAGGCCTCTGATCAGGAGGTTTTGAGGAGCGTGGAACCACCTCTTAATTGCTGGTGTTCCCAGGTCCACCCTGACCCGGGGTGGTAGCACCTGTTAGGGTCTCAGCTATGGGCAAATAGTTAACACCCAAACTTGTGTAAAAATAGTTTTTACTACCAGAAAAACTTTATAATAAAAAAATTATTACCGGCAATAAGTTTTGAAGGAAAAATTATTATCAGAAATAATTAAAATTTACAGTGAAACATATACGGTTAGAGTTTGTAGATTTGGGTCTAGTGCGAACAAAATATTACCAAGTAAGTAATTTTAAAAAAAGAACATTTTACGAAAATAAAATCATCCAAGATTGTAAATTTCGTAAAAGAAGTTGGATTCTACTCAAAAATGGTTCATATATATATATATATATATATATATATATATATATATATATATATATATATTTTTTTTTTTTTTTTGCAAGCTATCACTATGAACCTATTTCAAAAATGTTGTTGCCATTAAATGACCCACTGATGTTGATATGCCATAAGACAAAACAGCCAACCAACCAACTCTCTCGGGTCAAGTGTACTCATATGTACACTTTTTAATCTAGTGTAAACAGGACCCATGTCTACTTTTTCCACTCTCATGTAAGCCGGACATGTCTACCGTTTTTTTCTCAAATGCAAAAAAAAAACGATGTCTGCCTTTTCTCTTTCACATAAACTTGGCCGTGTCTATCTTTTTGATTCAAGTGTAAAATCAGACCCTTATCTATCTTTTTGACCCTAGTAAACCCGACCATTGACATCATTTTCGCCTCTCGTGTAAAATCGGACCGATGTCTCATTTTTTGATTCTAATGTAAACCAGACCATGTCGCCTTATTGTCTTCCCTGTAAACCGAACCCATATCTACCTTTTTAACGCTCTAGTAAAACGAATAATGTCTGTATTTTATATCTAGTGAAAACAGGAACCTCTTCGCCTTTCGTGTAAACCGTGTCCCTGTTTGCCTTTTATATTGAAAATGGGCCCATGTTTATCTTTTCCACTCTTGTGTAAACCGGAACCAAGCCTGACTTTTTTTACTTTCTAGCAAGCCGAACCTCGGTCTGTCTTTCTGAATCTAGAGCAATACCTTTATCTTTTTCACTCTTATGTACACAGGATCCATGACTGCTTTTTGGTTCAGTAGTAAACTGAAACGATGTTTGCCTTTTGGTTCTGTTGTAAACTGAACCCATGCCTGCCTTTTGTTTCTCTAGTAAATCGAACTCATGTCTGACATGGTTCTGGAGTAAACTGAACCCATGTTTGCCTTTTCGGCTCTAGTGTAAAATCGAAACCATGTATATCTTTTGTACTCTCGAGTAAACCGGACTTATGCTTGCCATTTCGGTTCTAGGAGAAAATCGAACCCATGTCTATATTTTGAACTCTCGCGTAAATCGGGCACATGCCTGCAATTTCAGCTCTAGTGTAAGATAGAACCAATATCTATCTTTGGAACACTGGAGTAAAACGAACCCATGGGACAAGATTTGAATCGAATCCAGAACTCTCTTTCTGGGTCACCGTAAATTACAATCTATAAATAGACCCCAAGACTTTTCATTCAAAATTCACTTTTCCTTGATTTATGAGTCATTTGTTCATCTCATTCCCCAGGTAAAGAACAACATCAAACCGCCAATCGAACATTCACTTACCGTACTCCGAAGTCGTGTTTGGTAAAATTTCCAATCGCACATATTGCAATAGAATAATGTTTAGTCGATATAATTAAACGTACACTCGATTACACACCATATTTTTTTCATCTTACCAACAAGACGAGTTATTATCATGGAAGAGACATTAACTTGTATTATCTCTTGACTCGATCAAGTTAAAATCGACATGTTCAATAAAATATTATTCGGCAGAATAGCAGAGTCCCTTGGCGTTACGATAACTAGGACATAACATATTTTAGGGAGTGTATTCACTTGCCTATAACGTTGTGGTGTGGGTTTATGTTGCTGTCAGCTGCAGAGGTCGACCTCTGGTCTTGGGAGAGATTTTTCAAACTTAATAAGTTGACTTGTAAGCCGTAAATGGCAGTTTGTCGTTATTCAAGGTCGATGGTTCAATTTGAACATCTGGAACAAACCACGTTCTTCAGACTAATGCTGTGTGAAAGGCATGAATCTAGAATCCCTCATTTATCAAAGCCAGTGTTTTTCGAACAAACCCTAGTAATTAAAACTTAAATAAGGATAAGGTCCACAGGAGCCAAGTCTTTACCTAAAGAAGTAAAAAGCAAATAAGTAAGTTGATTTGGAAAATATGAGAGGGAGAGAGAGACATTGCGAAAGAGTGTGTAAGAGAGAGAGAGAGAAACGGAGTGTGTGTGAGAGAGAGAGTGAAAGAGAGAGATCGCGCGTTTGAGATAGAGAACGTGTGAAAGAGAAAGAGAGAATAAGAGAGAGAAAGAGAGAGTCTGTGTGAGAGAAAGGAAATGTACGTTTGAATCAGATAATGTGTTTGATAGAGAGAGAGAGGAAGAGAGAGTGTGTTTATGTGAGAGAGAATGTGTGTTTGAGAGGGAGAAAGGGAGAGTGCGTATGAGAGAGGGGAGAGAGTGTGAGAGAGCATGCGTGTGATAGAGGTATAGTGTGTGTGAGTTGGAGTGTGTGCGTGAGAGGGGGATAGTGTGTGTGAGAGAGAATGTGCATTTGAGAGAGAGAATGTGTGTGTGTGAGAGAGAGAAATAAAGGAAGAGTGTGTGCGCGTGAGAGAGAATGTGCGTTTAAGAGAGAGAAAAGGAGAGTGTATATGAGATAGAGAGAGAATGCGCGTGAGAGAGGGAGCGTGTGTGTCAGTTGGAGTGTGTGTGAAAGAGGGATAGCGTGTGTGAGAGTGAATGTGTGTGAGAGAGAGAGAAAGAAAGGAAGAGTATGTGTGTGTGTGAGAGAATGTTTGTTTGAGACAGAGAATGTGTGTGCGAAAGTGAAAGAAGAAGAATGTATGAGAGAGAGAATGTGTTTGACACATTGTGTGTGAGAGAGAGAGAGAGAGAGAGAGAGAGAGAAAGGTTGAGTATGAGAGAGTGTGTGTGTGTGTGTATGAGTGGAAGTGTGTGCGAGAGACAGTATTTTGTGTGTGAGATGGAGAAAGGGAGAGTATGTGTAAGAGAGAATGTGTGTGAAAAAAAAAAGAAAAAAAGGAGGGTGTGTGCGTAAATGAGAAGGGGTGTGTGTGGGTGGGTGACAGAGAAGGCGCGTGTGAGTGAGGATTGTGTCTGAAAGAGAGAGGGAGCGCCTCTGGGTGACAGAGAGCATATCTGGATTACACAGAGACGGTGGGTGTGCTTGTGAGACAGAGGTAGAAAAAATGTGTGTGTGAGAGAGAGAATGAAAAAAAAGTAGAGAGAGAGAGAGAGAGAGAGAGAGAGAGAGAGGCGGGAAATTACATATGAATAAAAAAGAGGCACGTACATCATTTGTTGATACATTTTCAACATCGAAAAAAAAGGGGGTGATAAAAAAAACAAGAGGAAGGAGAGGCGAGAGGGTGCTGAAAATTTCTTGGTCTCACATAAGAGATTATACTTATCCCTCAAAAAACAGAAGAAGAAAAAAATCAGATATGAGAAGGGGGTATTTTCTCAGATTTACAGAGTTGGGTCGGTCGGGGAACACGACATCGGAAGCATAATAGAAAGAAATAAGAAAAAAGGTGGGGGAGAGCAAGCGAGAGGTAGAGAGGGTGAGTAAAGATGAAATAGAGAAAGGGTCTAATGAAGAAAGAAAGAAAGAAAGAAAGAAAGAAAGAAAGAAAGAAGCAGGCGAAATAACAAAGTATAGAAATGAGAAGAAAGAAAGAAAGCAAGAAAAGCAAAAGCAAGCAAGAAAGAAAGAAAGAAAGAAAGAAAGAAAGAAAGAAAGAAAGAAGCGGGCGAAACCACAAAGTATAGAAATGAAAAGAAAGAAAGAAAGAAAGAAAGAAAGAAAGAAAGAAAGAAAAAAAAAAGAAAAAAAAGAAAGAAAGAAAGAATGAAAGAAGCTGATGAAATAAAAAATATAGATGAAAAGAAAGAAAGAAAGAAAGGGTGCGTCAGTGAAACAGTCAATCAGTCTGTGGCTGAGTGAGTAAGTCTGTGAATGAGCGTAAGTGAGAGTGAGAGTGAGTGAGTGAGTGAGTGAGTGAATAAGAGTGATTATGTGAGTGATTATATAAGTTTGAAAGTGACTGAGTCTGTGAGTGAGTGGGAGAGTCAGTGAGTGAGTCTAAATATGTGAGTGAGTCTGTGAGTGAGTGGGTGAGGCTGTGAGTATGTGATTGATTGATTGATTGAGTGAGTGAGTGAGTGAGTGAGTGAGTGAGTGAGTGAGTCAGTGAATGAGTGAATCTGTGAGCCCGTCTCACAGAAATAGGGAGGAGGACACCTGAAAATAAGATGGATCGAAAAGAAGAGTGAAAGAAAAGATAAACGAGAGAGAGAGAGAGAGAGAGAGAGAGAGAGAAAGAAAAGAAAAAAAGAGTCAGTCAGTCAGTGGTTTAATCTGTGAGTGAGTGAGTCTATGAGTCTGTATGTAAGTCTAAGAGTGAGTATGTGAGTGAGTGTGTCTGTGACTTAGACCGTGATAGACTATATAAGTCACTGAGTGAGTGGGTGAGTCAATGAGTGAGTCTGTGAGTATATGAATGAATGAGTGAGAGAACCTGTGAGCTTGTCTCACAGAAACAGGGAGGAGGACACTTGATAAAAAAAATTGGAGCGAAAGGAAAAGTGAAAGAAAAGATAGCCGAGAGAAAAAGAAAAGAAACAAAAAATTGGAGTGTGATGGTAGTTGGGGTGGGGGTCTCTCCAAGAGACAAGGATTCCTAAATAGGCCAGGAGTGAGAGAAATAGACTTCGAGAAGAAAAAGAAGGACTGGAAGAAGAAGAAATGGTCGAGACCTACAGCCACCGAGGGTTATGTTAAAAAGTGACAAATCGTGAGAACGACTGAAGAAGAAAGACTGTGGAAGGCAAAAGAAAACGTGGCGCGCAAAAGCGAGTAGGAGAAAGAAAGAAAGAAAGAAAGAAAGAAAGAAAGAAAGAAAGAAAGAAAGAAAGAAAGAAGCGGGTGAAACCACAAAGTATAGAAATGAAAAGAAAGAAAGAAAGAAAGACAGAATGAAAGAAAGAAAGAAAGAAAGAAAGAAAGAAAGAAAGAAAGAAAGAAAGAAAGAAAGAAAGTGTAGAAATGAGAATAAATAAATAAAGAAAGAAAGAAAGAAAGAAAGAAAGAAAGAAAGAAGCTGATGATATGACAAAAATATAGATGAAAAGAAAGAAAGAAAGAAAGAAGCGGGTGAAACGACAAAGTCTAGAAATGAGAATAAATAAATAAATAAACAAACAAACAAACAAACAAAAACAAACAAAATCTTAATAATGAAGGAAGAACAAAAGTGAACAAAGGCAAAATGAAAAACAAAGACAGAAAGAAAAAGAAATAAAGAAAAAGAAACAACTTAATAATAAAAGAAAACCTAAGCGAATATATTAAGAAAGAATGAAAGAAAGAAAGAAAGAAAGAAAGAAAGAAAGAAAGAAAGAAAGAATGAAAGAAAGAAGGAAAGAAAGGATGAAAGAAAGAAAGAAAGAAAGAATGAAAGAAAGAACGAAAAAAGAAAAAGTAAGCTAAGAAACAAAATCTTAATAATGAATGAAGAACAAAAGCGAACAAAGACAAAATGAAAAAGACAGAAAGAAAAACAAACAAAGAAAGAAAGGAAAAGAAAAAAACTTAATAATAAAAGAAAACCTAAGCAAATATATTAAGAAAGAATGAAAGAAAGAAAGAAAGAAAGAAAGAAAGAAAGAAAGAAAGAAAGAAAGAAGGAAAGAATGAATGGATGAAAGAAAGAAAGAATGAAAGAAAGAAGGAAAGAAAGCATGAAAGAAAGAAAGAAAGAAAGAAAGAAAGAAGGAAAGAATGAATGGATGAAAGAAAGAAAGAAATAGAAAGAAATAAAGGCAAAGAAAAAAGAAAAAAACTTAATAATAAAAGAAAACCTAAGCGAATATATTAAGAAAGAAAGAAAGAAAGAATTAAAGAAAGAAAGAAAGAAAGAAAGAATGAATGAATGAATGAAAGAAAGAAAGAAAGAAAGAACTTTTCCGAATAACGGCAACAACTGTAAAAGTCAGAAGACACACAAGAATTTAAGAGAGAAATCTATCGGTCTAATATCTTGGCTTTTCTTTCTCTACAGAACAATTAATTAGGAAAAGGTTAGCGACAGGACGCAGAATCGAACCACGGCTTCTACCATTGCCACCACTGACCTGCCTGACTTTGCACACCCACCAACCTTACTCTAAACTCCAGAAATATAATTTGGGACCAGAAAGCAATGTGCGAAATACAATAAAAGTCAGTTGCTTTAATGCAATTTGCCTTGGAGATGTAATACGTTTGGACATTTTGATAGATAGCCGCATCTCGATCGTTGCGCCCTCTACACTAAACAGAGAAACACCCCACCTCCCACCCTGTCCGTTCTTATCCTTATTGTTAAAAGCAAGAGTAAGCACTGTTGGGTCGGGTCGGGTTGGACTAGGGACGTTGCGGGGGGTGAAATGTGCAGGTGGATACGTTGGGTTTGGGGAGGGAGATGGGGTTGGGTACTGACTGAAGTAACGTGCAACGGCGCGAAATCCCTTCATTTCTCTTCAATTTTTTTTTTTTACCAACAATTCCTCATTTACTTTCTTCCCGCCTAAATCCCCACCCCGAAAGCACTTTTATTTCTCTTTCTCTCTCTCTCTCTCTTTCTCTCTCTCTCTCTCTCTCTCTCTTTTTAATCCCATGATCGCCATTGCCTTCTTTCACTTCAACGTCGCCATCAGCGCTTGACTTTGTCTGGCTAGTTAATCTACCTCGTCTTGTCTATTACACAGATCCTGTTGTCATTGTGCTGTAGTTTGTCGTAATTCGATTGTCTATCCCCCCCCCCGCCCACGAAGTCAATTAGACAATTTCTTAGTTAATTATTTGCAACTTTCGCTGTTGATTTCTTTCGTTCCATCTTTGCTTTGGTTTGCAAGAACTTTGAAACAAAATTCTGGAGTTTTGATATTTTCTCCATTTTTTTTTTTTTTCTTGTTTTTTTTTTGTTACGTTTCATTTATTTTCATTTATTTAATTATTAATCTTTCTCCAACTAGATTCTCTCCCGAAGAAAATAACCTTAAAATCTGCAGAAATAATGTGGTTAGCGGTGGAGATTAACTATCCGAGCCCTTCATATAGTTTTTCTTTTAACACTGCTAATAACCCAGACAGGGCCGGCACTCTCATGCCTAAAAGTTTTCCGCCTCTATTAACAAAAGTTCGAATCTCGCACTTAATTTTATCATACTTTTAAGTTCGGTGCATTTTTTTTAGAAACACTTATTTCTAGATTTAAACCTGTTTCTAATTTAGCCCTAAAGACACACTGTTAGGCTGATTTTATCAAATGCAATTCTTTGTTATCACTATTTAATTTGGAATTCTTGTACACGGTCATCTTAACTTAGAATGTAGTAACAATGGCCAACCTGACGAGATTTGCTAAGCATGAATCCAGGCCTAGATACTTTGATTTATCAACAGATGAAATCTTGTTACGCCATTTAATGTTGAATTATTGTACGGAACACCCAGTGAGTATTGAACTCACTAGTAATGATGTACCAGACGAGCCTCTTGTGTTGGAAATGACGATAAACTACAAACGGCATCAAGGCCTCCGATCAGGAGGTTTTGAGTAGTGAGGAAACACCTCTTAATTGCTGGTGTTCTCAGGTCCACCCTGACCTGAAGTGGTAACACCTGTTAGGTATCTGTCTATAATTCTGAGATGAGGTATTATGTACACTATTTACATTATTCGCACTATTGTCGTCATCTTTGTCGTCATATTTATTACAACCTTTCTGCCGTTGTACGCTCGGCCATCTTCAGGTGGTTGAAATGTCGAACTGAACCCTTTTTTTTTTTTTTGCTAACTGGGGTAGACTGTTCCAGTTCCACCTGCCACGTTTAATGAATATCAGTTATCAGTTATCTCCTGTTAATTTCCCTCTGAAAGTTATCCACTGCCTTAACTGGGTATTGACCTCACACTATTTGCGTCCTGTCACTGGATCTAACCAACGCCTTTATCCAATGTGCCATGTGTCCTTGTTCGACATTCCAACCAGTTGAAGAAGACCGGAGCGTACAACGGCTGAAACGTTGTAATAAATATGGCGACAAAGATGGGGACAATAGTCCGAATAATGAAAATAGTGTGCCTGTTAGGTTCCCAGGTTTGGACAACTAGTTAATTCCCAAACAGGTCAAAACACTATGAAATTATAAAAAAAAAAAAAAAAAATTTCGTAAAAATACCAGCAATACATTTTTAAACAATTTACCAGCAATACATGTTTTGAAAAAAAAAACACTAATACATTTGATTCTTTATAAAAATAAGTCAATGAAACTTGATGTATAAACTAATTTCTTACAAAAAATACATATTCGATTCATGTGAATCTAGACTAAAAGTCTTCTTAGCATTAAATTATCCATTGAGGTTGATATGCTGCAAAACAAAATAAACTAAATCAAACCAGACTCTCAACGAACATCCTCTTTACAAAAATACGCCAATGAAACATGATGTCCAAACTGATTTCTTACAAGAATACATATTCTATTCATACGAACCTATCCTAAAAATCCTGCCGACATAAAATAACCCATTGAGGTTGATATGCTGTAAAACAAAATAAACCAAACTAAACCAAAGAATACATATTCTATTCATACGAACCTATCCTAAAAATGTTGTCGTCATTAAATAACCCATTGAGGTGTTGATATGCCGTAAAGCAAAATAAACCAATCGAGCTTCGCTAACCATCATCATTCAATAACAGAAAAGTAAAGTTCCCAAGTGCATGTACATAACGTCACTTTAAGATACCCTAACAAAGAAGAACTTATAACTCTGACCACACCCACGCAATGTTCCTCACCCCCTCAATATACTGAAAATAATTAAAATTCCTACTTACTATTTTAAACATGGAACTATTCCCAAATTTGAGAATTAGCCAAGCATTATGAGGCTTAGTTCAAAATACATCATTTTAAAATGCTATAAAAAAAAACTTTGCCAAAGTACCGAGAGATAAGGTGATGGTTACCGAGCTAATCTAGTGCCTATTACTACTGAGTAGGGATTTCGATTCTCATTGGGTTCCCCGTATTTGTAAACATGTGAAAAATAAATAAGTAAATAAAAGTAAATTATAACCTTTTTAGCTACTAGGACGCCTCGGGATAAGTAATGAGTAGCGAGTTCGATCGTCAGTAGGTGTGTTAAATAATAATTTAGGAAACTATTATTTTTAGTGGGGAAGTGTTTCTCAGCTCCGACTTCCGGAGGTTGACCTTCGGGGTCAGATTAAGGTATAATAAGAAATTTGGCTGAGTTAGCGTAGGAATGATAGAGAATTTTTTTTTTCTGTGAGTTGGTTCTTACTCGTCAAGAGATGTAGACATCTTCTTTTTCGTGTCCGAAACGGCTCCCCAGTGAGAACGGGTGTACGATCCCCACAGGATAGTTTGATAAAGTCGATGTCAACATGATTAATGAAAATAATTTAAAATTCTCTGTCTTGGTGTCTTTTATTATCGAACCGAAATGATTGGTGATCACCGGCCAAGAGAAAAAAAGGAGCTGAGAATATTCTCAACCGTCAACATGCAACAGATACCCCGCACTTGTAAACTTGTACTAATCTAAGCTAAAGTTATGAAATGAGTTAACGTCCCCGAGACTGAAATAGACAAAAATCATTTTTTTTTCTATTTCTAAAAATGCATTCTATCCATAAAAAAAAAAAAAATTAAAAAAATCAATATTTGTCTATATCTCTGAGATGAGGTATTATGATAACTTACATTATTTACATTATTCGAACTGTCGTCCTCATCTTCATTGCCATATTTACAACGTTTCGGCTATTGTTCGCTCCGGTCTTCTGCAGTGGATAATGGCGTTGGTTAGATCCAGTGGCTAGACCCAAAGTTCAGGCTACAGCAGTAATAAACTAAATACTTGGAGAATTGAGTTAAAGGGAAATAACTGAGGCATCCAGAAGAGGCATGGCACGAGGAACTAGAACAATCTCCCCTGGTAGACGAAATAATGTTTTCGGTTCGAAATTCCAATCCCCTGAAGAAGGCCGGAGTGTACAACGGCCGAGACGTTGTGAATATGGCAATGAAGATGAGGATAACAGTCCGAATAATGTAAATAATGTAACAACCTTCACTCGTGTAGTTTATTTTCTTCCTAATTATTTCATTTCTTCTAATATTATTTTATTCTTTCCTGTTGCAAGGTACTGTTTTTTTTTTTTAATATACCGTGTCTCTTTAGGACGTAGGCGATCATGGCTCTCCACAAGTTTCTTTTCTTTATTATATGTGAATTGCCGTGGCTTATTCAGAAAAAAATAACTGAGTGGTTTGCTGTTTCCATCTCTACGGTTTGGGATTCAGAGCTCTTTGTCTCTTCAGGATATAAGCTGTAATGGCCCTCCACATTTTCCTTTTCACTATTAGCTGTGGCATTGCTTCTTAAGTATGACTTCTTAATGCATGGCTTCTTAGGAAAGTTAGTACAGTGCTTTCCAGTTTATGATTTAGAATTCAAAGACGTCTTTCCCCATTGAGGACAAAGGATATTATGGTACTCCATAGATTCCTTTTTTGAATTGCCATACATCTTTTGAAAGATAGTACAGTGGTTTCCAATTGGCTTATCTACAGTTTTGTCTTTCTCACTTCAGATCATAGGCGATAATGGCTCTCCACAGATTCCTTTTCTTTATTTTCTAAGAATTCCCATGACTTCTTTTGAAAGATTGTACAGTGGTTTCTAATTGGCTTCTCTACGATTTTGAATTCTGAGCTGTCTTTCACCTTTCAGGACATAGGCGATCATGGCTCTCCACTGAATTCTTTTCTTTATTATTAGGGAATTTCCATGACTTCATATCAAAGATAGCAAAGTGGTTTCCGATTGTCTTCTCTACGGTTTTGAATTCAGAGCTGTCTTTCTTCAGTCAGGAAATAGGTGGCTCTCCACAGATTCCTTTTTTTTATTATCTGGGAATTTCCATGATTTCTTTTGAAAGATAGTAGTTCCCGATTGGCTTATCTACGGTTTTGAATTCAGTGCTGTCTTTCGCCCTTCAGGACATAGGCGATTATGGTTCTCCACTGTTTCCTTTTGTTTATTATCTTTCAAGTATATCTTTTGGGAGAAATATAGTGGAATGTTTTCCCCACAGTTTTAAATTCAAACGTTTCTTTCTCTAAGACCAGTTTCCACCCAAGTCTAGAGAACCTAGTCTAAAAGATTCTACTGTGCAATTTACTTAACTCATATCTGGGGTTGGGATGGAAAGGATTTGTGTCTTTCCCTTTGTGTCAAATTCCCTTCATTTTACAGTAGAAATGGATCGAGGTAAACGAACTAAGACTTTCTTCCCGCGCATTTTTCACTCTTTTCTGGTTTCCTGCTTTACGGTCAACTTAGATCTTCAAAGATTTAAATGCAACGTCAATCTTCTGTTATCTTCTGTCTTCCCAATTCTTGTACTTTTATTGTTTCCTCGCCTTAACAGTGTTTTATTTTTTTTTTTTTCGTATTCTTCCATACTCTGTAACCCCTTGCGTCTTAGTGGCTATATTGCCTTGCTTGAGGTGAAATTATTTTTTAAAAAAAGGACTTTTCGGAATTCGATCTGGACACACCGATTCCATTATCTGTACCGATATCCTTTAAATATCTTCACATCTATAGTTCCATGTTAGTGGCTTTATTGCCTTGCTTGAGGTGAAATTATATTTTAAAAATGGAGTTTTGTGCAACAGTCTAGCTCAGAATTCGACCTGTGCCCACCGATTCCATTAACTGCACCGATATCCTTTAGAAATATGCACATCTAAAGTTCCATGTTAGTTTGTCAAATTATTTTTTGCTCCAGATTTCACCAAAAAGTTCTTATATACCCACACCGGATCCTTCGCTAATATATTTGCTCACCAACGACTTTTACACTATGCTATCATCATTAACCATAAAAACCCACGTAATAACCAACTCATTCGCTTACAAACCAACGTATAAAACATGACAATCAGAAATTGTCGATTGCCCTCACGTATCTATAGTCACAGCTGTTAACAATTATTTGCAGATACGGTAACTTAACACGCAAACCGTCCACCCGGCAATGGCATCGTTTGATTATCCATATCTTTGACAATCAATAAGCGTATAGACGTTACATCGCACATGCATTTTGACGCAGTCGAATTTCTAGCTCGTAAGTCGTTAAGTAAGAGGCATTTAAGCGACGGGGCGACGGGTGACGGCCTAATGAAGTCCCCGACGCGTGGCCAAGAAAAATGGTCGTTCGACACCAATCATCGGCCCCTCTGACCGTTCAAAGACCCACACCCCAAACTTCTCCCCACCCCCCACAGCCCGGATTCTCTAATATCGCTGTCTTCTTCGATGGTCTCCGGGCGGACGTCGTCACGATTTTAACACGCTTGACTGCCTCCCTTGTCACATCTAATCTTGTCACCCTCTGGTGAAATGCAGAAAGTGGTTGCAGGATGGGATATGAGATGTGGCGGGGGCCTTTTTTTTTTTGGGGGGGTCTGAACAAAGAGAAAGAAACGAAAGGAAGCCAGAGAGAAGTTGGGATTAAAATGTTGGAAAAGAAATCTAAAAATGTAAGAAAGAGGGAGGGTGAAGAGAGAGAGAGAGAGAGAGAGAGAGAGAGAGAGAGAAAGAAAGACAGTAAAGAATTTAGCTTGTCGAACGGCTGTAATGTCTTTTATCAATCGTCCAACACACCTCCAAGCCACTGACTAAGATGGTGAGCGCTCAAAAAGCCAATAGGAGATGGCAGCGAGAATAAACAAGGTAATTTGGCGGAGGGATTATGCATATGGGTGTGGGGGGAGGAGGTGTGTAGTAGGTAGTTGGGAATGTCGTGAGGGGTGGGATTGTTGATTGTTATTGGCCTCAGCCCCCACCCACATTATTGCTTAAATTCTGGCTCAATTTTTTACATTAATGTCGTTAACATTAACCTTAACTCTTTCTTCTTTTTACTAATGTTCACCCAGTACAAGGCCCAAGAGCCGCTCATGGTAGATGGTTACGGAAGGAGGTAAACGGTATGGACGTAAAAAGATGAAGAAGAAAATGGAAATTATAACGATATGAAGAGACACTAGATTTTTTGTTTTTACTAATGTACATCTAGTACAAGACTCAAGAGCCACTCAAGCTAAATGGTTACTGAATAAGTTTTGCGGTATGGACGTAACATGTAGAATAAGGAAGTGAGGATTATAAGGCTACGAGTGACCCTAGACTTTTTATTTTTACTAATGTTCATCCAGTACAAGACTCAAGAGCCACTCAAGGTAGACGGTTACTGAATGAGATATGGACTTAGATGATGGAGTAGGAGAAGAGTCTTATAAGGATCCTTAACGAGAACAGTGGGAAGCATCCATGTAGGAGTCTGTTTAACAATGTAACCAAAGAAATACGAGGTGGGGATGGAATGATGGTGATTCGATCCTGCGGACGTAGCATTACTGTTTTTATGTGTGATCGTCTGAAATGGTTGATCTAAAGAAAGTCTCCTAGGAGCGGGAAATGTTACCCCCACCAAAAAAAAAATGGTTGCCTCAACGTTGAAAAGCGAGCACTAGTCATCTTGCAGCCCAGATATGGCAGCAATGCTGAATTTTGGGATCTGATCTGCCTCTTTTTCCAGTATTTTTAGCGATGGATCGGATATATGTGTTCCACTTCAGGTCTGGAGTGAACTTGAACCCCAGTGGGCGTTCAAAGTATGTAGCCTCATTGAGAGGGCAACCCTTCGTGACCGTAGAAAATTCAGTGTCTCTTCGGTGATTATTGGAAGTTTAGTCAATCTCTCTGTTACGAGAGTCCCAACCTAAGATGATTCGTGGTTGCGACGCAAATTCTATTAATCTTGTTTGGACTTAACCGGTTTGCTTGATGCTTATTCCGTCTGCCTGATTTTCTCTGTCCCTCTTGCCTTCAGTATAACCTGTGAGTGTCAAATTTTCCAATTCTGCTTTTCTCATTATGTGCCGTAGAAATTGCAACAGTTGATTATAAGTATAAGTGTCTTTTTTTCCATTTTCCCTCGTAGTTGCTCACGTGTTCACTTTATGGTATTCTCAGCGTCCTTCTACAGAATCATATTTCTGTTACATCAAGTCTTTCTTCATCTGTGAGTAGATTGTTCAGCCATATTGGAGGAGCGATATTTGCATAACAGTTCAGAATACTATGTCTTTAGAAGCTATAATATGCAGCCAAATTATATATATATATATTAAGTCCCAATTATTTTTCTTTATTTATTTATACAAAATACGACCAGATATTATAGATACAGTAATGAAGCCTGGCGTTATAGATACAGTAATACATCCAGACGTTATAGATACAGTAATACAGCCAGACGCTATAGATACAGTAATACAGCCAGACATTATAGATACAATAATACATCAAGACGTTATAGATACAGTAATACAGCCAGATGTTATAAGTACAGTAATACATCCAGACGTTATAGATACAGTAATACAGCCAGACATTATTGATACAGTAATACAGTCAGACATTATAGACACAGTAATACATCCAGAAGTTATAGATACAGTAATATAGCCAGACATTATAGATACAGTAATACAGCCAGACATTATAGATACAGTAATGAAGCCAGACGTTATAGATACAGTAATACATCCAGACATTATAGATACAGTAATACATACAGACATTATAGATACAGTAATAAAGCCAGATGTTATAGATACAGTAATACATCCACACATTATAGATACAGCAATACAACCAGACGTTATAGATACAGTAATACAGACAGACATTATAAATACAGTAATACAGCCAGACGTTATAGATACAGTAATACAGCCAGACATTATAGATACAGTAATACAGCCAGACGTTATAGATACAGTAGTATAGCCAGACATTATAGATACAGTAATGAAGCCAGACGTTATATATACAGTAATACATCCAGACGTTATAGATACAGTAATACATCCAGACGTTATAGATACAGTCATACAGCCAGACATTATAGATACAGTAATGAAGCCAGCCATTATAGATACAGTAATGAAGCCAGATGTTAGAGATACAGTAATACATCCAGGCGTTATAGATACAGTAATACAGCCAGACGTTATACATACAGTAATACAGCCAGACGTTATAGATACAGCAATAAAGCCAGACATTATAGATACAATAATACATCCAGACGCTATACATACAGAAATACAGCCAGACGTTATAGGTAATATATACAGTAATGAAGCCAGACATTATAGATACAGTAATGAAGCCAGATGTTATAGATACAGTAATACATCCAGACGTAATAGATGCAGTAATACAGCCAGACATTATAGATACAGTAATACATCCAGACGTAATAGATACAGAAATAGAGCCAGACATTATACATAGAGTAATACAGCCAGACGTTTTAGATACGGTAATACATCCAGACATTATGGATACAGTTATACAGCCAGACGTTATAGATACAGTAATACAACCAGACATTATAGATACAGTAATACATCCAGACGTTATAGATACAGTAATACAGCCAGACGTTATAGATACAGTAATACAGCCAAACATTATAGATACAATAATACATCAAGACGTTATAGATACAGTAATACAGCCAGATGTTATAGGTACAGTAATACATCCAGACGTTATAGATACAGTAATACAGCCAGACATTATTGATACAGTAATACAGCCAGACATTATAGACAAAGTAATACATCCAGACGTTATAGATACAGTAATATAGCCAGACATTATAGATACAGTAATACAGCCAGACATTATAGATACAGTAATGAAGCCAGACGTTATAGATACAGTAATACATCCAGACATTATAGATACAGTAATACATACAGACATTATAGATACAGTAATGAAGCCAGATGTTATAGATACAGTAATACATCCACACATTATAGAAACAGCAATACAGCCAGACGTTATAGATACAGTAATACAGACAGACATTATAAATACAGTAATACAACCAGACATTATAGATACTGTAATACAACCAGACGTTATAGATACAGTAATACAGCCAGACATTATAGATACAGTAAGTCTCCTATGGGATCAAAATGTATTTGCTGTTAACCTCTCTGTCGTGTTTCTGTCTTCGGGAAGTTCGCGGAAAGAAACTTTAGGGGTGCTTGTTCCAGGAGATTCCAACTGTGTAGCAGTACCTCCCTCATGTCCCTAAAGAGAGAGGATTGATGGATACTAATGATAGCTTGACAATGGCCACTGATTGGGCATTCTTTTAATAAATAATAATAATAATAATAAGCACGACAGAGTGGGCCAATATCTGCACATTAAAATCTGCAATGCCTACGGAATGAAAACTGCAACAAATTGGTATGAACACCACTTAGACCAGGTTACAGAGATAGAACCTGTAACAATTTTCGCCCTGACATGTACCTCCTTTTGATATGGCACTCTCTGCAGACTGTTATATATCTTTGGAAGATCTTCAAAAAAAAAAAAAAAAAACTATCAAAATACATGAACCTTGAAATCGAAATTTCCAAAATGTGGCACATGAGGACATTAACAATTCCAGTTTGTCCTCGGATTGATTGGAAAAGAATCTGAAGGAATTCCTGGTAGTCCATGCCTTAACGAAATACAAAAAATTGTAGTCACAAGTACAGCCCACACCTTATGTAACAATTTTCTGGGACTTTACAATACATACACACAGAGACAGAAGAATCAAAGCTAATTGCTATGATTAGAGATCGCAGAGACAAAATGTGCCTCTTTATTGACATGGCTGTCCCAGTATGTGGTTTCGCTAGGTTTGTTAGAAGAGAAAATCAGAAGTAAGATTATTGCTTACGTTAATCTAAACTGTGGATGAAATTAGCCCGCAGGTGGTCTTTATTTCGCAAAATAATCCCTGTGTAAATTAATTGAAACAACCGCTTTACTTTCCTTTCTTTCATCATACGGTCAATTTTAGACACATTCAAGTTACAGGGTGTAATCGATTTCTATTCTTTCCTCGGATTAGATCACTTGCAGGGGTGTGCAGTAATATGAATCTATTTTGGGCGTGTATGATGAAATTTGTTAGGCCCTGAAAAATACTGCGTCATCCGTGACTGCATCAGATTTTTATCACGCCCATACACTATTGTCTCGACTGTCGATTAGTTGTCCTACTGCCATTGTCTACAATGGACGTTACTTCCATGAAGCGTACGAAAATTTGTAACATTGCACGAACACACTGGCAAGCCTTGCCAGGGAGCAAATCAAAGTACTATCGACTGTCCCGGAAACTCTCTTGATTTAAATCCAATCAAGAAACTTGTCCGACTGATTCAGAATTAACACTTTTTCAAAAATGAGCACATAACGGGGACAGATTAAATTAAAGAGGAACAGAAGAAAACAACGTAGAATAGGAAAGGGGAAAGACGGCTTGGAAAATCTGATACTTCCAAGATAGATTAAATGCAAGAGGAACAGAAGAAAACAACGTATAACATAACGGGGAAAGAAGGCTTGGAAAATCTGATACTCACATGACAGATTAAATGCAAGAAAAACTGAAGAAAACAACGTATAACATAACGGGGAAAGACACCTTGGAAAATCTGATACTCACAAGACAGATTAAATGCAAGAAGAACAGAAGAAAACAACGTATAACATAACGGGGAAAGACGGCTTGGAAAATCTGATACTCACAAGACAGATTAAATGCAAGAGAAACAGAAGAAAACAACGTTTAGCATAATGACGGAGCTTGAGAATGGCGAAACTGGTTTTGGAAGAATTAACAAATGCTAACATTAATTAAGAGCTACAAAATACGGGAAGTTGTGGAGAGTCATGATTGCCTACCTCCTGAATTCACACATCACTGAAAAAAGAAATTGTATCTTCAAAGGTTTCATGATTCGTCTTCAGTGCGACCGAAACATCGATGCCGCTCGCTTCCTTAACTGTGGATGATAGAACAAGAATCGATAAATCAACTCACCTCATAAACGCTACAGTGTATCTTCAAAACGCGAGTGATCACGGCTCTCCACAACTTCCTGTCTTTTGTTACTCTAGGTAAAAGTATCATTTGACATTTTACTATCGCTTTTTGTGTTGGTTCTATCATCCAAGTTGCACTAACTCACCAGTAAGTTACTCGCCTTTTGCCCGTTGTACCTCTTGTCTTCAGCGCAGCCTGTGAGTATTAAATTCTCCAAGCCCTCTTTCCTCATTATGTGTCCCAGATATTTCAAGTTTCTTTTACTGATTTACTGAGTGTGAAAAAATGAGAAAAAAAAAAAGAGAAACATTATTAAGGAACGAAAACAAAAGAAGAGTAATCAGGAAGACAGTAAATGTCGATTGACATTGCATTTAAATTTTCAAAGATCAAAGTTGGCTGGAAAGCATGGAGCCGGAAGAGAGTTCCACAAGTGAGAAGTGCGAGAAAAAGAAACTATTAGCATAGAACTTACGGTTACTTCTAGCCGAATCAAATATAAATTGATGAAACCTTCAAGGACTGCGCTTAAATTCATAAAGTCCAGGTACGATTACCATGAAAGTATTTATAGAAAACGTACAGGGAAGCTACATTACGGCGGTGGGAAAGTGACTAAAGCCGAGATACCAGGCCAGGATCAATAATATTGATGATTCTTTTTTAGGTTTTATCAAGAATCTCTAAATATGTAGCAGAAACACCGAGTCATATGTGGCAGCAATATTCAAAGCAAGGACGAATGGTAGACTAATAAATATGCAAGATAATTTCCGTAGGGAACAATTGTCTAACGCGACACAGTTTTCTTTCTTAAAAGATGACCTAACAATGGGTTCAATATAATCTTTCTGCTTTATGTCAGCCGAGATCGTTAGCCCGAGACAGGTGTAAAAAGTCACTCACCTGGAGGTTAGCAGCTTCTTTTTATGTGCCATGTCCTTTTAGAACATAGGCGATCATGGCTCTCTACCTTCTGTATTCATTGCAGTTCTCAACAAGTTCCTTCCATCTGCCACATCCCCCAGATCATGATCTGTCATCCACTTGGTTAAGCCCGTCAAGTATATCATGCGTTGTTTTCCCTTGTCTCTCTTTCGAGCCGGGGGTATCAGATTCTCCAGGGCCTCTTTCCTCATGATGTGTCCCAGAAACTTCAGCTGCCTCTTCCTGATATCAAGTACTAGCAGTAGAGCCCGGCGTTGCCCGGGGATGTAACAGTAAGAGATAGATCAAGTATCGACCATCATAAAGACTGAAAAATAAAATTGACAAAGATTATTGTTTAAGGTTGACGGACTAACTTAATTAGTTTTTTTTTTTGTTTTTTTTTTGTTTTTTTTACGAATTGGTCAAACTCAAACAAAAACATTGTTTTCAATCGTTATGAGTCTACCGATTGAATAGAATTTTATTATAAACAATTGTCTTGTAAATGGAATTTTTAAAGCATTCTGAATGTAAAAATAAAGAAAAAAGTGTGCAATACAATAAGAAACACTACCTGCCAAAAAAAAAAGTCAAGTTTTGTTGAAATCGGTTGAAAAATGTAGGAAATCCAATCCCATATATAAACGAACACACACACACAAACAAACAACCTGGATTTTATAATAAGTATAACTTGATATGAGTTGTCCCCCTTTCATTCTGCAAAAGCGATGCCTCTTAATCGTGTTTTCAAATTGATTTTGTGCAACAACAATTGTGTTTTTCCAATTTTTGGCTATGTCAGAACCACCGCAAGTTAATTTTACGTAGTCCTGTGAAGTTTTGTTGAAATCGGTTGAAAAATGTAGGAAATCCAATCCAATATATAAACACACACACACACACAACCTGGGTTTTATAATAAGTATGATAAGCCTGCTCCTTGTTTGCATCTTCTCTATAACCTCATCGTTGCTCACACGCGCGGTCAATGCTATCCTTAGTATCCTTCTGTAGAACAACATCTCTGTCGCTTCGGGTCTCTTCAGTTTTGGGGAAATCGTCCAATTCGCTGCCGTAAAAAAACGACAGATGTCACGTAAATTTGTCTACAATGACACATTGAACGAGCCATTTTAAACATGAGTGTCCTTATACAGTGTAACCTGGATATAAGAGACCTGGATATAAGAGAAACCCGGATATAAGAGAGATTTTCTCTGGTCCCAAATTAGAGCCTGTGTTAATGTATATAAATTAGACCAAACCCGGATATAAGAGAAACCCGGATATAAGAGACATTTTTTCACTGGTCCCAAATTAGAGCCTGTGTTAATGTATATAAATTAGACCAAACCCGGATATAAGAGAAACCCGGATATAAGAGACATTTTCTCTGGTCCCAAATTAGAGCCTGTGTTAATGTATATAAATTAGACCAAACCCGGATATAAGAGAAACCCGGATATAAGAGACATTTTCACTGGTCCCAAATTAGAGCCTGTGTTAATGTATATAAATTAGACCAAACCCGGATATAAGAGAAACCCGGATAAAAGAGACATTTTCTCTGGTCCCAAATTAGAGCCTGTGTTAATGTATATAAAATAAACCAAACCCGGATATAAGAGAAACCCGGATATAAGAGAGATTTTATCTGGTCCCAAATTAGAGCCCGTGTTAATGTATATAAAATAGACCGAACCCGGATATAAGAGGCTTCTTCTCCGGTCCCGACAACTCTCTTATATCCGGGTTACACTGTAGTTTAAAATTTCCTTAAAACTTCCATGTTGTTCGCATCTTCAGTACGTGATATTTTTAACATCCTTCTGTAAAACGACATTTCTGTTGCTTCAAGTGTTTTTTTTTTTTTATTTTTTTACAAGAAAATGGTGGTTTAAATTTGAATACGTAATCGTTTATTTAGAAGTTGGTCCCCTTTTGGGCACGTCTTATCGCTGTGACACAGATATTCCGGCTCCTGCCAACAGGACAGGGATTGGTTTAAGAAAAATACGTTTTGTGTGATGTAATAGCTTTCTAAATCGTCTGGGCTTAATTCAAAAGAACGTCTGCGGCATTGATTAAAAACTAATGTCCATCACCGGAAGTCATCGATTTCGAACAATTCTGCTAAGAAAAAATGGTTAAAAATAGCGCCGTGATAGGCAGAACCCCCGTCAGAGACTGCAGAAACAACTATGAGCAGTAAACCGTGTTTTAATTATTTAAATTAACTGATTTGATATGTCCCATTCAATAAAATTTTGAATGATTAATTTTAAAAGCAAAAACAAGGAGAATAATCTAGTTAGCGACTACATTTGCGTACAGCAATATACGTACACACACACACATATATATATATATATATATATATATATATATATATATATATATATATATATATATATATATATATATATATATATATATATATATATATATATATATATATATATATATATATATATATTATATATTCACTGAGTCTAGAAGAATCCTCAGCAGAAAACCCTGGACGGCCGTTTCGTCCTATTTTTTGGTAGTCATCAGCGGTCCGGTTTCGATTCTCGGTAGTGGATGGGCACTGCTGCTGAGTCCCCAAGACAGGACGAAACGGCAATCAGGGTTTTCTGCATTCTGTTGAGTATACTTCTAGAATCGATGAATGAAATATGATTATTCAAATCCCCCATAATTTTTTTTTATTTATATATATATATATATATATATAATTATGATGATAACGAAAGATGGTCCACGTAAGCTTCTTATGATATGTAGATCTTTTAAATAAGCCGGATAATGAAATTCGAGGAATAAACAGTAAAATGGTCAAAATATTGTTAATAAGACTGATAACATTTTGATTCAACCGAAGCGCGAAAATAAACACGCCTGTGTCATTTATCAATGAAATCAGAAACAAACAATGAAAGTGGGACTCACTATTCCAGTGAATTTGTTGTTTTTTCCCCATATGCTGTATTACTGCAAGAAAATTTCATAGTTTTGACCTAACCGTAGTAAAGTACATGAACAAAACTTTCAAATTTCTTACAGTAATGCAGAACAGGGGGGGAAGAAGAAGAAGAAAGTTTTATCATTGTTGACAATGTGAAAATGTAAACAGGGCGAGTTCTTTTCAATTCCGTATTATATATATATATATATATATATATATGTGTGTGTGTGTGTGTGTGTGTGTGTATATATATATATATATATATATATATATATATATATATATATATGGTTTTTCAAACAGGTTTTGTTAAATAATTTAAACATCTCATATCGATTATTTTTCGTTGTCATCCTTTTAAGTTCACCGATTAAATTTTTGGTAGATTTAAAAATTGATTTAAAAAAAAATAGATTATAAAATAATATATATAAAAGATTTAAGTTATCTGTTTGGATTGGTATTTATGTCCATCAACTTTTTTCATGTTGAATGGTATATGGTCTATGTTAATTATATTTTATGAATATGTCCTGAAGATGGTCTATTAGACCGAAACGTCCGACTTTGACATTAAACATTAAAACAGCATAATCGCATATTAGGATTTTTGTTTGTTTTTTTCAGTATATTTTTCTTCATATATATATATATATATATATATATATATATATATATATATATATCATAGGATTTTAAGTAATTTGTTGCTATACTCATAGTTGACGTTATTTATTTGGGGCTTTAACTCTCTTATATAAAAGGGCTTCAAGGATTTTTGTTTTTGCTTGCCGTTGTTTTTTTTTATGTCATATAGGTGTATTTTCAACCAATATCTGTCGAATCTGAGAGCGTGGGCATGAGTGTTCCTTTAAGTGCTGATACATTTAGCTATGTTCAGCCAAGAGAATTTGCAGTCAAGCAAAGCAAAAATTACTGCTTATAAACACACACCTTCACTGATCTTTCTCGATTTATCATATATGCTCAAATGGAAGGCAAAACAGAGAATGGAAGTGATAGTTAAAACATAAGTATTAATTAGAGCTAAAAAGATAGGAAGTATTGGGGAGATTTCATCATCCCCGTCCTAAATGGATACGGCACATACGAGAAGAAGTGGCGGATTGCAGATCTTTGTAACCTGTTTTCTGGTTACGTTTAGTACGTACAAACTCGCTTAAAAAATAAATAAAAAAGTATTATATATATAAGTAAAGCGCAGTGCACGCGTGTCCGTCTGTCCGTCCGTCCGTTTTTTTTTTTTGTTTTTATCTTGGCGAATCATAAACAACCTGAATTAACAGGGAGTAACTACTGTAATTACAATCGATTAAAGATCAAATAAATAACTCATTTAAAGTTAAATTTAAATAATCGAACAGAGTGATAGATTTAAAAAAACAATTCTTTATTAAAGGTCGCAATTGCCCTTGATATTGTCTAATCAAAACGTAATTAAAATTTAAGCGCGACTCGGAACGTTGCACATATGTTTTTTTTTTTTTAGTTTTTTTTTTTTTAGCACGCGCACTGTGATATATTCGAAATATTATATAGTTCGGGCTCTCTAACGTCTTTTAAGAGTTACTTTATGTGAAGGGATCATAAAGAATGGTGATTTTAAAAGAAAAGAAAAATTACGCACAAAATAAATGTACACAAACTGCAGATACCGGTTGCGTATACGAAGAAAGATTATGCCGAATTAAGGTGACGAATAAAGAGGAAATAATTTTATTATTTCTAAATTCTTATAACTTTTACTTACATAAAGACACTGAAGCTAAAAGGCCGAACGCTGAAAATCCCTCTATAGGAGCGAGCCTAAGGCCCACACGAAGGGCAGATTCAAGGCCACTTTCCAATAATTTTTTATTGTTCTCTTCAGAAGGAAATAACGAGTTAATAAACTACGAATGAACAAAGAGACAAATTTTAAAAAAAATGTTTTGGTCTACGTGCCTGGTAATAATAAAGGCGTCTAAAGTAGCTAGACGTACACGGCTAAGCGTCGTAGCCTAAACAAAGTCAAACTCATAACAATAACAAGACTGATTGCTCACCATTAGGGGGTGGGGATGTGCGCGTCGCGGCATCATCAAAGACTAATGCTTACTGATGATACCCATGAATTTAATTGTCAGTCATTATTGTTGCTGTTTTAACCAATTTGAGGCAAGATGCCTTCAGCGGGCCGTCGAGTAAATTAATTATGGATAGAGACGGAAAGGGGCGCACATTGAGGGAGGCGAGAAAAAGAAGAGGTCATCAAATAACCAAGTGACGTCGAAAGATGGGGGGTGGGGAAAAACTTGTTTTGATACTTTGCAAAACAATACATGGAAGAGTATCTATCTATCTATCTATCTCCGGCTATTCTCTCCCCCCATTATCTATCTATCTATCTCCGGCTGTTCTTATTTCTTTTTTTCTTTCCCCCCATTATCTATCTATCTATCTATCTATCTATCTATCTATCGATCTCAGTCTGTTCCCATTTATCTATCTCAGTTTGTTCTTTAAGATAGATAAGTCTTTTAATATCTATCTATCTATCTATCTATCTATCTATCTATCTATCTATCTATCACCGTCTGTTCTTATTTCTCTTTTTATCTCCCCCCATTATCTATCTATCTATCTATCTATCTATCTATCTATCTATCTACTAGCAAGCTAGCTAGCTAAGCCTATTCATATCTATCTATCTATCTATCTATCTATCTATCAATCTATCTATCTATCTGTCTGTCTCAGTCCGTTCCCATTTATCTATCTCAGTTTGTTCTTATCTATCTTAGTCTTTTACTATCTATCTATCTATCTATCTATCTATCTATCTCTGGCTGTTCCTATTTCTCTTTCTCTCTCCCCCATTATCTATCTATCTATCTATCTATCTATCTATCTTAGTTGTTTACCATCTATCTATATATTTATCTTTCTCAGTTTGTTCTTATTTCTCTTTTTCGTCTCCATATCTCTATATCAATTTGTTCTTATCTATCTATCTATCTATCTATCTATCTATCGTTCTTCTTATCTATTTATCTATCTCCATCTTTTCTTATTTATTTATCCATCTTAGTTTTTTCTTATCTATCTATCTATCTCAGTCCGTTCTTCTCCCCTCTCTCTCTCTCTCTCTCTCTCTATATATATATATATATATATATATATATATATATATATATATAAACCTTTTTTAGCTAATATCCGTATTTGAATAGACGCTCATTTCTTTTAAGCAGTATTTATTTCATCTACTTGTGAAAATCCAATAAAGATAATATGTCCTCTGGCAGGTTTCGAACCTGCGTCTGACTTTACAGTCGTTTACAATGCCTGATACTCGGACGAAGATTCTCATACAATCACTCAAAAATATCCCCCACAAATGCCCTCCCCTATGTACTCACGCTTTAAATGACAATAAATGCAATGTTTATGTTACTTGCAAATGAGATTATTAATACTAAGAATATTAATGTTTATGGATTCATCATATTAAATGAAATTAAATGAATAAAAGTTATAGCAAATCAAAAAAATGAGTATATTTTTGGAACGTTCTATATTGTTGTTGAGATTAAAACACCTCTCCAAAATATTACTCTTGTTAGGGCCAGAAATTAAGACACAAGAGAGGAATTGAGTTATACAAATATATTATCAGAAAAACAATAATACAAACGAGAGTGTTACAACAAGAATATTAGGTCCGACTATCAGAGCTGACTGCTGGAAAATACCCTCCTCTAAAAGGCAGTACCTGCTTTTATTTATAACTCGGAGAGTTCAAGCGTGCATTAGTAAATTGCCATAACATTTGGAATCGTCCAAATAGCAAATATAATGACGCCGAGAATCGTCAGCAGAGAGCTAGCCGGAAGCGAGCCTTATATCCTTACTACAGAATTTCGTTAGACTACGTCGACTCCAAGGGACATTATACTTTATAGTTGTGTTGTCTTTATTCAGTGGAATGAAGACATAACAGTGGCGACGAGGATTAGAATTCACACACACACATACACACACACACACACACACAAAAAATTTTCTTTTCTCTCGCTTAGCACAAATAGCTGACGAAGAAAATTCAAAATTCACGGAAAAGCATTTTAGGAAATTAATGTATATTCATAGGGTGGCGCGGAAGTCGATAAATTTCAAGTGTACATGACATACAACTATTACGGAAAAAATCTTTTTCTTCCTAGTTAAGGACTACTTGTATGAAAATAATACACTTACTGTTATGGTCCAGTTCCTTGTACCCCGGGTGATAGTCCAGGGTAGAACCAATAAAGAAGAACTCGAAGGCGGATATGGAATAACACAGATATATTACAAACAGGAATATATACAGAGAAGTAAAAAGTGTTAGTACGAAAATTCAGGTAGTAATTGTCTGAACACGACTCGGTCTGCCTCTGACTCAACTGACTGACTCGCTCTGACTGACTGACAGACTCCTGACGGAATTCACTTCAGACTTCAGACTGAACAGTATTTAGTCACCCCCCCCCCCACGAGGGCTTCATGTGGCACAAGGCTGGTTTAACGTGGGACCTCCGGGCCCGAGGGCTCGGCCAAAAATATGCCCTTTGAACCCGTATGAACGGGTTAAGGGTCGGTTTACCTCCCCGAAAGAGACTCCGCCCTTCGTCGTAGCCTCGTTCGGGTTCCTCCCCGCCCGAAGGCAGAGAGTTCAACCGATCAGCTGGTCAGCCGGTCGTCCGACTTCAGACTGAACTCACTGCTTCCTCTTGAGGCGCAGTATTTATTACGTATGGGATAGTCCATTATATTATTATGGGTAAGGTACTATAACACTAACAATGGAAGAATTGAAGATAATTATTCAGCAACTATTACAACAAATGCAGTGGGAGCGGATTGAATATCGAGAACAGTTTTAGACAATCCTGGAAAAGCAAGGAATATGAAATATGGCAATTCCATTTTCACCGGTCTCAGTCGCTAAATCAATTAGTGAATTTAATTACGTCTTAGAAGAAAAAAAACTATATTCCTATCGTACTTCAGAAGGTACGAGGCCATTTTTAGAGAAGAATGTCAGGGATGGTCGGATGTTACGAAAATTGTGAGCCGATGAAGATGAAAAATATCAGAATTTGATTTTTGCCGAATACTCTAAAAATTGTCATTTAACGAAACCGTGTCGATATTATAAAAAAAATGGGGTGAAAAGAATTTACATTTTTATACACATTGGCAGTGCATGAACTTTACTAAGGACAAAGAAGATTTTGTCACATGTACCGGTAAAGTCATTCGTGAGGGTGAGAAATTTAAACTGGACCAACTATCCCCAGGCAGATTTAAATGTCTAGTCTTTGTTAAAGGTCTAACATCAAGCAACGACGCGGAAATACGCTCTCGAATCCTTACAAAACTTAAACAGGATTCAAAGTTAATGATACAGAGTGTTGCGGAAGAGTGCCAAAAAATTGTTAATTTAAGCCACGATACAGCGAAAATCGAATAAAATGGCACGTCAGAAGTACAAGTTGTTAGGAAAAAACAGTTGTACTAAAAGAAAAAAATAGAAATAAAAATACTGCCAAACTTAACCCTTGCTATTACTGTGGTATGCTTAATTTCAGAAATGTCTGTCCATTTAAAACCATAAAATGTTTTAATGGCGGAAAAACAGGTAATAAACGAAGCTACTGTAAGTAGAAAAGCAAAAGAAATACACAAATTAACTTGCTGAAATTAGTGCTACCAGCTAAAAATAACTGGAAAGTTCAAATAATAGAACATTCATGAATAACGCTAGAGTGAGTTTTCAATTGGACACTGGTAGCGATATTACAATTATTGATGAACAAGCTTAAAACAGAATTAGCAAGCTTAACTTGAGAAATATTGGGCAAGTAATTAATTTTTCTTGGGAAAATTACGTGTAACATCGCTCTTGAAAAAAAAATTAGATGTTTACGTATTAAAAAATTCTAACAGGAATTTACTAGGTGTTGATTGGCTAGAATTATTTGAACTCTGGAATTGGCTGATTAATTCCTTCTGTGGAAAAATTGATTTTTCGTCAGAGAAAAAGATTACAGCTAAAGAAACACCGAGCAAACTAAAAAATACATACATAAAAAGAGTTGGGAAAAAATGTACAAAGTCAAAGGCATTTTTCGAATTAAAGGAAATGTGGTATCAGTGTTTAAGCCTAAGAGAAAGATGCCCTTTGCTGTGTTGGAGTCTATTTACACTGAACTGGATAGGTTAGAAAATCGCGGAGTTATTAAAAAAAAATAGATTATTCAGAATGGGCCATAAAGCGACGATGTGGAAATAAACTCTCGAATCGTTACAAAACTTGAACAGGATTCAAAAAGCGCCAAAAATTGTTATTTTAAGATACAGCGAAAATCGAACAAAATGGCACGTCAGAAGTACAAGTTGTTAGGAAAAAGACAGTTGTACCAAAAGAAAAAATTCCAGAATAAAAATATCGCAAACTTAACCTATTCTATGACTGTGGTATGCTTCACGGACTTTCCATTTAAAACTAAAATGTTTTAGTTGTGGAAAAACAGGTCACGAACGAAACTACTGCAAGTCAAAAAACAAAAGAAATACAGCAAATTAACTTGCTGAAAATAGTGCTGCCAACTAAATAAATGTAAAGTTCAAATAATAGATAATTCGTGACAGTACAAATGAATAACGCTATGGTGAGATTTCAATTAGATACTGGTAGCGATATTACAATTATTGATGAAAAAACTTGGAACACAATTGGCAAGCCTAACTTGAGAAATATCGGGCAAGAAATTCATTTTTCTTGGGAAAATTACGTGTAACATCGCTCTTGCGGGTAAAAATGAAAAAAAAATCAGATATTTACGTATTAAAAAGTTCCAACTAGAATTTACTAGGCGTTGATTGGCTAGAATTATTTGAAATATAGAATTGGTCGATTAATTCAATCTGTGGAAAAATTAATTGTTCATCAGAGAAAAACATTACAGATAAAGAAACACTGTGTAAACTAAGAAATAAGTCCACGAATATTTTCTCAGGGGAGTTGGGAAAATGTACAAAGTCAAAGGCATTTTTCGAATTAAAAGAAAATGTGGTACCAGTTTTTTAAGCCTAAAAGAAAGGTACCCTTTGCTGTGTTGGAGTCTATTAACACCGAACTTGACAGGTTCGGAGTTATTGAAAAAGTAAATTATTCGGAATGGACTACGCCAGCTGTTTATATATGAAAAAAAAATTGTTTACGTGCAGATTTTTCGACTGGGTTGAATGAATGTCTCCTACCACACGTATATACTTTACCAAACTCAGAGAATATATTTGCCAAATTAAGTGGTGGTAGGTTTTTTTTCTTTAAACATTGACCTGTCTGAGGCATATCTTCAAATCGAAGTGGACAGTAGTATTTGACATAAGTATTTGACTATTAATAGTATTTGACATAAGTATTTGACTATTAATAGTATTTGAGAGATGTGTTTGACTATTAATATACATAAAGGACTCTACAAGATAAGAAAATTACCCTTTGGTGTCAAAGTAGCCCCAAGTATTTGGCAGCAAATAATGGATACGACGTTGGCTGAACTACACGGTGTTGTCGCTTATATAGATGATATACTTATAAAAAGCACTACGAAAATACAGCACGTTAAACTGATTAAACTATGATCAGCAAGTATTTTGGAGTGTGTATGTTTACGGTTTCAAACTCTGTGAATAGAAATATCAGTTCTTTATGGATAAGATTAAATACCTAAGGCAGATAATCGACGAAAAAGAAAGAAGATCAGATCCCACTAGAACAAGTGCCGTTAAAGGCATGCTTCACCCGATAAATTGGGTGACCCTACAATCATTTCTCGGATTAGCAAATTATTATAATATTTACGTGACAGATATGTGCAAATTACGAGCACTTCTGAAGAATTAAGAAGGCTGCGAAATGGAATTGGTCGGCGGAATGTCAAAAAGCTTTTGAAGGAATTTAAAAACGACTAACTTCAGATTTATAGAGGACACATTACGACCCGCACCGACTGATAATAGTAGCGTCGGACGCGAGTGAATATGGAATAGGACCTTTAACAGGTCCTATTCGAAGACAGTATAATGAAAGCAGTCGCCCACACTTCAAGAAGAATACGGGAAAATGTTACAGTCAAATTGAAAAGGAAATGCTTGCTATAATTTTTGCTGTAAAGAAATTTCATAGGATAATATTAGGAAGAAAATTCATACTGCAAACTGATCATTGGCTATTATTAAGTATATTTGGTACTAAGAAAGGGATTCCCACACATACTGCAAATGGACTACAATGTTGGGCTATGATTTTACTGAACTATGATTTCAAGATGGAATTTCTATCACCAAAGAAATTGGGACATGCAGATGGCTTGTCCAGTTCGATATTGAAATGTTAAGATTTTAAAGATACTGTAATTGCTTCGCTTGAATCCGAAAGCGAAATTAAAAGCCTGGTGTGTAACACTATTAAAGAATTGCCAGTCACGGTAGACGATATCAAAATTAATTCTAAAAAGGATACGTTGATTCAAAAAAAAACTATGAATGACGGTAAATCAAAATGGAGTAAAAGTAAAATTAAACCTGGTAACAATTTATACAGCATTTTCTATTTGTGATGGAGTACTTTTGTATGCGGAAAGAGTAGTAATTCCGTTATCACTGCAAAACAAGATTTTGAAACAATTCCACGTAGGATATCCGGTAATAGTGAAGATGTATTCCTTGATGAAAATCTAGGTTTATTTGCTGAATTTGGACTAAGATATTCAAAATACAGTTACAAAATTAATGAATTTTTTCCCGAGCCTTCGGACTCGGAACGCTACACATAAAAAAACCGGCTATGTGCCACATCCCGCTTTGTAGGGATGCCTCGGATAATTACCGAGCTGGTCGCGCGCTAAGCACTGAGAGCTTATCAGACTTTTTGTCTTCGGGCGGAGAGGAACTCAGACGAAGGGCTGAGTCTCGCCTGGGAAAAGTAGACAGACACCGAACCTTGTATATGCGGGGTCTACGGGGAATTTTTACCGAAGCTTACGCGCTTAGAAAGCCCCACATTAAAAACTGGCCTTGCGCTGCGCCCCGCTTTGTGGGGAGGTTTCGGGTAAATACCGAGCTAGACTTTTGCTTGAGTGAGTTATCTTTCCTTGGAGAGTTATTTCGCTTCTCACTGTCAAGTCTATGTCCCGCTGTGAAGTCTAATTTCTTTCCGAACGAGTGGGGCCATATTTGTCACACAGAATTTTTTTTTTCCAAATTTTGGAGATATTTT
>CAHIKZ030001462.1:0-105000 GCA_903632075.3 Acanthosepion pharaonis | reverse complement strand
CTAAATTAAACACAGATTAAAAGCTCCAATTTAATATAAACTAAATATAATATTGGGGTTTAAATGCAGAAAGTAGGGTGGAGGTAGGGGGTTATTGTAAAAAAAAAAAGGTAAGCTTAAAGTTTAAAAGAGGAACGCCTTTAAGTAATAATAGACGTTAAAATGGTTAAAGTGGGGTAATCAATATGGAAGCTAAAATTTGGTAAGTGCATGTGATATTTGGATAAAATATTTATCCAGAATTAAAATATTTGACTAGAAATTTTTTTTTTTCCAGTTTTTACAAGCTAACATTAATTCATTTTGTTTATTAAGTTGATTTCGGTCAGTAATATTTTGGGGGATAAATATTTTTGCAGCAGGTTGAATTGGTCGCCACGGCCGGAAAAGGGTGTAATTTTGACGACGAAATTCCAATTTACTACAGTTATATATATATATATACATAATTATTTATTTAAAAAAAAAAATTTATGACATAAATATGTTATAAAATCACTACAAAAATAGCCATTTTGTTTCAACACCCCCGGTGTCTTATCAAGTGATGATTAACTTTTAAAACCATTTATTTTACAAATGTTGTCAAGCTTTTTGAATTTTCCTATACTTGTATTTTGATTGGTCAATCTAGATTTTGTAACAACGTTTTCCCCTTGTGAAGGATTGTTAATTAATTTGAAAATTTTAAAACCATTTATTTTACAATTCAACATCATCACTTGATAAGACACCGGGGGTGTTGAAACAAAATGGCTATTTTTGTAGTGATTTTATAACATATTTATGTTATAGATTTTTTTTTTAAATAAATGATTATATCTGCTCTACTTTGTATTGAGCACTCTTTTAAGAATAGTAATTGTTGGTTATTGAATTCATTCCGTATACACCAATCATATACTTGGGTATATATATATATATATATATATATATATATATATATATATATATATATATATATTATATATATATATATATATATATATATATATATATAAAAAAAGTGGCTGCTGCTGCTATGAATGCATTACTCTTCAAGTACGAATTGAGTTCGCTTAGCGTATTTTTTTTATAGAGAAACGCTAAAATTTTCCCCTTTTCTGCCGTGTGCAGACTGCGATCCCAGCTTGAAGCAATTGGAAGTCTACCCACACTGAAGAGCTGTGATACAGCGAAACAGTCTCTCTGTGAATGAATATATATATATATATATATATATATATATATATATATATATATATATATAAACGGCTCAAAAAAAGAACCGAACAGCCTGATTATACGCACATATTTCATTATAGCGATTAAAGACCGTGCAGAGCAAACCACACTCTTTAAAGGAAAAAATTGTACAGCGCGCGATGGATAAATTGTTGTCTAAAAAATAAAAATAATCCCTGGCATCTCATTTTAACAGGTATATCTGCCAAAATTACACAAAAATATCTTGACATACTGAAGAGTAAATGTATTCCATAAAATCGCCATCCAAATGACTTCGGAATCACCTGCATCTCTCCTGGACGGCGCCCCTTTGATGTTGTTGAATGCTGCCATAATCCTTGCCTTCAGTTCATCTTTGGTGTTACAAGGAGTTCTGTTGGTCTCTCAATCAACTGCAACCCACAAGTAATAATCAAGGCGGGGTGTGAGTTAGGTTGCCAGATGTAAGGCATGATGTGGTAGCAGAAATTGTCTGACAGCATTTACTGTGGCATGATGCAATCCAGTTTCCAGACATGGTGTCTTTCAGCAGCCAGCATTTTGACCCAGGGCATCACTACCTCCTCAAGGCACTTGATGTAGGCATCCCTGTAGATAGACAGATGGGAACAGAACTAGATATATAGATAGATAGATAGATAGATAGATATGAACAGGCTCAGATAGATAGATAGATAGATATAAACAGATGGAGATAGATAGATATGAATAGACTGACATAGATAGATATAGATAGATAGATAGATAGATAGATAGATAGATAGATAGATAGATGAACAACCCTCGATATGAAGAGACTGAGGTAAGCTGAGATAGGAATATCTGAGATATGAAGAGATAGGAACAGAAGGGGATAGATAGATAGATAGATATGAATAGACTGCGATAGATAGATAGATAGATAGATAGATAGATATAGAAGAATCTTTAATTGGTGAATGCTTTTATAATCCTTACCTTCACAGTTCATGCGCGATTAAAGGAGAAAACAATTGACTACATGTTATGGCCCGGTTCCTTGTACCACTGTGATAGTCCAATTTAGAACCAATAAAGAAGAACTCGAACACAGGTATGGAATAACACGGATATATTACAAACAGGAATATATACAGAGAAGTAGAAGTGTTAGTCTGAACAATCAGGTTTACTAGAGAGAACAATGTAGTCTCGACCGGTATCACTATTCCAATGTCTTGTAGTAATTGTCTGAAACGCGACTCTGTTTCGGACTGCCTCTGACTCGACTCTTGACTCGACTTGAACTACTGACTTCTTGCCTACTCCTGAGGCGCAGTAGTTATTAAGTATGGAATAGTCCATTATTATTATTATGGCTAAGATCCCATAACACTACGGCGTAAATATCTCGAGAGTGCTTTGATCGAAAGGTCATCTACAGTAAATATGCGTCCGGGCTCTTAGAACATTTCACCATTCCTGGCAGGATTTCTATTATATCGAATAAAAAAAGCGATGGAAACAAAAAGAAAAAGAACCTAAAAAAAAATAACATTCAAAATTCTCAGCACCCCTCGTTCGTCTGCATGCGTAGTTGCACCAACATAACAAATTTAGTCTGATGATGACCTAAAGGTCGAAACGTGTCACAAGAAAATTTTTTTCGACTTTTGCAGTACATTTTCCCCAATATTGTTCTTGATATATAACTATATAGTGATTTTCCAAGCGTAGCTTAGATGTGGCGCAAGGCCGAAATTAGGGAGCACCCAATGAGGATCGAACTCACTAATCAGGTGTAATTGTTCTGGCGAGACAAGCTTGCTAAGCATTACACGGCCTGGGGTTGCCCTTGATGTTACACGCGTAGCTTAGATGTGGCACAGGGCCGAAAGTAGGAGGCATACAGTAAGGATCGAACTCACTACTCAGTCGTAATTGTTCTAGCGAGAGAAGCTTGCTAGCCATTACACCATCTCGAGGTGCCCTGATATCATTATCTCACACACACACACAAATATATATATATATATATATATATATATATATATATATATATATATATATATATATATATATATATATATATATATATATATATATATATATAGGCTGTCTTTTGAGGTCAGAATGCAAAAAAGATAAGCTGAGAAGTTGTAAACAGGGTTTTAATTATGGCGGTTGTTCATTAGGAACAGTCGTGTAATTAGGCTAAATGGCGCGAAAATTGTTGTTTGTCGCACGGACACTTTCTTTATTTGTCAGAATTCTCGTATGCGCCACATGAACGCTGACTGAATATCAGAGTAAACAAAATTTTGCATCAAATGAATAGAAAAGAAAGGACAAATAATGCCACTCTGCCAATCAATGAAGAAATTCTGTTGCTTTATAACAGGGGTTCCCAACCATTTATGTGTCATCGTCATTTTCAGATGGAAAAATTTTCCACCGCCGACCTATATGGTAAATATTCAAAAGCATAACAAAATATTTTCGTAAAAGTTTGTTACTGGTTCATAAACTGATTTTATGATGCAGTACAAAATACCAAAGGGAGGTAACTAATTTCGTTGATTTTGTTAAGCAGCATATCAATCCCTTATTTCATGCAGAAATCTAAATATTTTAAACGTAATTTTATGCCTTTAACTACAGGTAAAACATATTGTTGGTTATTTTACATATAAATATGTATTTTTGGTTATTTTACTATAAAACTATTGGTTACTATTGGTTGGTTGATTTCGTTTAGTAGCATATCAACCTCTAATGCCGAAATCTAGATATTTTGAACGCAGTTGTCTGCCTTTTACTACAGATAAAATACATTGTTAGTCATTTTACTATAAATATGTATTTTGGGTTATTTTACTATAAATAGTTACTGTTAGTTGGTTGATTTTATTTCGCGGTAGCTCAACCTTTATGGGTGATTTAATTCAGAAATCTAAATATTTTGAACAATTTTATCGCTTCAACTAAATATATTTTGACCATAATTGTATGTTTTCAACTCAAGATAAAATGTATTGTTGGTAATTTTTTTTATATAAAAATAAATTACTGGTATTTTTACAATAAAAAAATGCATTTTTCTACTTTCATAGTGGTTTCTTTTTGGTTTGGAGTTATTTATTTTCCATAGCTGGGACCCTAACAGGTGCTACCACCCGCGGCTTTGAGCAGAGAACATAAACAATTGAGAGGTGGTTCCACAAACCTCAAAATGTCCTGATCAGAAACCTTGCTGCTGGATGTAGTTTATCATCATACCCAGGACTGGGAGGCAACAAATAACGCCGACTGCTGCTACCGTATTAACAAACAAACGAAAGTAAACTTGACCATTGAAAACTATATACCTATAATTTAGTTTTATAATCAAGGTTAGTTTTAGGGTTAGGCTTAATGCCACAAGTGTTGACAAAGAAATAAACGATTTTTGTTTATAATTATAAAATAAAAAATAACATACACTACTAGCAACTAATAAAAATTAAGCAGATATTCTTTTGCTGTTCTTGGTCTTCCCCCTTCGGTTTATATCTGAAAAAAAAATCTCTGGTACCACTTTTTATAAATAAAACGTTTCCTCGCAGGGCACAGTATCTTAAGGTGCATAAATTCTTTAATAAGGACACACTGCGACAAGAGCAATAATAATAATAATAATAATAAATGTAAATATCTGATACATTCTTATCGGTGTTGTCTCTATCCGTATTACCCAGGAACTCTTAAGCCTTTTGGCGTCAGCGCCCACATTTACTTGTAAAAAAATTCCATGGCCCAACTGTATAGTACATATTGAAAACATACTAAAATTGTTTGATAAAAGTTTGTTAC
Organism: Acanthosepion pharaonis; assembly: GCA_903632075.3. NCBI lineage: Eukaryota > Metazoa > Mollusca > Cephalopoda > Sepiida > Sepiidae > Acanthosepion > Acanthosepion pharaonis. Next base: position 99,963 of record CAHIKZ030001462.1, on the reverse strand, counting down.
TGGTTCGTAAACTAACTTTATGATGTAGTAAAAATACAAAAGTGTTATATAGGAATAAAGTGTCGCTGTCTACACTTGGGTTTGAACACGGATAAACGATTTTTTGTTCATAATTATAAATTTCAAAAGAACATACACTACTAGCAACTAATAAGAATTCGGCATTTTATATAATCTATTATAACTCGATCAGCCGGCCAAGTATAGATATGTTTTAATATACAGCAGTCAGTGGAGAGTAAAAGATTTGAGATTTCCAGAAACGTAAGGAGATGTATGATGTATTTAGAAAGGAACCTGCATTATGAAGCACAACAAAATTCAAATTAAAAATAATTTAAAAATATATCTCATTGACATTGTCTGTTAAAAAAAGCAACTGATAGAAGAAGGTCTGAGTGCAGAATCGCTGAAACATCGTAAAATGATTAAGCAAACAGGGGAAGATATGATAATCGGTATCACTTTTTTTAAAAATGCACAAAATTAAATGAAAATAGACTAAGAGAACGTTGCAAAAAAACGAAAGGCACTGAAGAGTATGAAGGTGAGATTCGAACCCGGGTGTTACGATCGGCAAGCCAAAAAGTTCTATCAACTCGGCCACAATGACAGATACTGAAAAAAAAAAAAAAAAAAAAAAACGCCCTCTACTCTGTATTCAGTGTCTCTCCATTAAAATATACCGCTTATTGAGCATTAAAAATAAACTCAATAATCTGCACTTGACGACCCCTAATAGTGAAGTTTTATTGGACGACTGGGAAATGGCGGCAAAACAACAAAGATGGCGATTGGTCTCGTGGATCAGGCGATTTGTTTCTATAAAATTTAATTAGCAAAAACCGTTGACCTCTTGAACTTCTGCTGAGTGGTGGTCAAGTGAGGTGTTCCTGTTTACAGGCACCGACATGTGTTTGTTTTTTGTCACTGACCCGACCCCTCAAGATGGGGCGGCAACAGTTCAGAGAAGGGTGGATGGCGACGTAGAAAGCGGTCGATCGGAAGAAATGAAGTGGTTAATAGTTTAAGAATAGAAAATAAACAACAAATAGCGAAGCGTTTTACTCTTAAGATATTAGCTGCGAAAAAAAAAATGAAACAAAGAAAGGATTCGAAAAGAAATTCAAACAACTAGTTCTTTCAGCTCAGCTTCACTTTTTATAATTTTGTTCACCAATTACAAGGCCCAAGAGCCATTCAAGGCAGAGGATTACGAAATGAGGTGGTTGTAATGACGGAGAGAGCTATTGGCAAAAAGGTTTATGGGCATTATTCGATATTGTCGTCAGCTTTATCTCGTATCCAAAAATTTAATTTCTTCTTTGCTCATCGCTTCCTTTTATTTGATGATGGCGTTGATGACTAAATTTGCCGCCAACGCCCAAGTTCAGGACTAGAAGCTTCCAGTTTCGCCCAAATCTGTTCCCGTCATCCATTCAGTATCGGCGTTTAGCTTTGCAAGAGTTGGTTGGAGGTGAAAGAAAATCAGAGCAGAAGAAATTGCCGATGACGTAAATTTGTTTAAGGTGGAACACAACTTGTCAGGAAGTCACCCACACATTCATTTGATGACCTTCGTCTGCGTCACATATGGAATGAGACATGCAGAATTAAGTTATGAAACTGAAACGGACTGCCGTTGACTGTTATAATTTCGAGTGGCGCCTTCTATAGTATGTCCTTCGTGCGTAGTCCTCTTCACCCGCTGGCTCAAACGTTTAGATCTGTTGTAATGATCATCCACTTGTTCCACCGTTGGCGTCTTTGATGTTGGCCGCGCTTTGTTTGGGTTCTCGACTTCGACATTGCCGCAAAGGGTGTCCCTCCCGGAGTTTATATCCGTGATATAACATTGTATTTCATGGACGGAATAGAATAGCTGAAAGAAAAAAGAAATGACAAGCATGACGAGTTTTATAATGCTAAGTCATACACAACATTATATATACACGTATTTATTTGTCCCACATAGAGAAATCATAACATGTATGCAACAACAAACAGTGTGTAAAAGAAAAAAAGGCAGCCTTACTTGTAAGGGAAAAATGGAGTTACTGCAGGTTCTCTATCAACCTGGGGAGGTCACGTGAATTTTGCAGTAAGGCAGGAAGCTAGGAACGACCTTCTTCTCCGGGTTTTAAATTCTTCTTCGTCATATTATCCCCTGGCCTAACTCACCGGCTGTCACATAAACCTCATATCTTTATCTCAACGAAAGGAAGATAATTGCCTTCTGTATCTCTACAGCGTAAGGAGAGAAAAATAAAAAGTGTCTATCATGAGGATATGTAGGATAGATAAGGGTTGTCTCTAGACATGAAAATTTTAAGATCGGAGTAATCGAATTTTTTTCGGTGGTTTCGTTTTCTACGGCTTATTAACGCTTTGCAGGTTATTTAAAGCCAGAAAATATTTTTTAGATTGTGATTATTTTTCAGATAATAATGATTTAGTGATTACAAACATTACTAATAATTCCATAGCTGAGTGGAGAAGAGGTGGACTCATAACTTTCCCAAGGGTATTTGTGCGTATGCGAATATAAAGATCCCGACGAGAACTGGAACTCGGCTCTCCGATTATCATTTCCGATCTATTATTCATCACACCACCCGCACATCCCAGCTTACAATAACTGATATTCCCAAATAGTCACCCATCTAGGTACTGACCAGGCCCGACGTTGCTTTACTTCGGTAGTCGTACGAGAACTGGTGTTTCAACGTGATATTGCCGTAAGCCATAACAACCGTATACCCAAGCTTACCACACCTGATATTCCTAAGTGGTCACTCATGTAGGTACTAACCAGGGTCGACGCAGCTTAACTTCGGTGATCGTGCAGGAACCGATGTTTCATCGTTATATGGCCGTAAGCAAGACCAACCTTACATCCAAACTTACAGCACCTGGTATTCTTAAGTGGTTACTCATCTAGCTACTGACCTGGTCCGACGTTGCTTAACCGGTGTGTTACGGTTTTTTGGGTATATACTATACATAACTAGTGAGCGAGTCAAAATGACTTATTTCCCTTTATAGTCGACCAATAGAAGGTTGACCAATCAGAAGCCGCACAGCACTGTATCCGTCGTGTATAAAGGCGGCCATCTTTGTTTTCCTACCAACCTGACCAGAGGCAACTTGTCCGGCGAACAGGACAGACGGAAGAACTACGCTCTGCTACCTTGCTGCGATATCCACTGCGAACCTGCACTACGCTTTCCTACTGTCTCCGAAATATTCACTGCCAACCTCTGGATTCTATAGTCGAGGACGACCGTCATGAAAATGTCTAACACGGTGATCGTACGAGAACGGGTGTTTCAACTTGATGTGCCCGTAAGCCATGCCAACTGCACATCCAAGCTTACAGCAACTCGTATTCCCAAGCGTGTAGGCATCTAGATACTGACCAGTCTCTGTGTTGCTTTACTTCGGTGGTCGTACGAGAAGCGGTGTTTGAACGTGATATGACCGTAAGCCTGTAGTGGTCGGGGAATTTTTGTTCCATAACGTAAGTTGGAAGAAGCTGTCTGTGTGGAATGTCTTTCTTACTAACAGAGCACGAACGGAATGAGGCTGAATCGACTCTTTGTACATGGCATGGCGGGTCCTAATTGTGAAGGTCAGAACTGATGGTCTAGGTTTCTCCCTTGTCCGAACATTCACCCTGGAAATAGCGATAGAGTAGCGAGCGTCTAGCAGTGTTTCGTCAGTTAGAAAGAGGTTGTCGAGAGTAAAACCATTGAAGACCTTTTTTGTTTGAAGTTAAATGAATTTACAGCTTTTCAGTAAGCATATGTTTGAAGGACTGACAAATGATTAACTTTATTTAACAAATAATATGAATATTTTCTAAATTTTGTAGTCATTACTGCTCCTTTTTGACAAGTTAAAAACTGCACAATTTCACATAATCTTCCAAAATTAGATACATGTAAGAGAAAATATATTCATATTGCAGAAAAAATAACTAAATGTCAATGCTTTAGGCACGGACCTCTATTTATTGTAAGTTCAGGATGTTTCTTTTTTACCTGTTTTGTCCTACTTTTAAATTACATTTCTGTCTCTGATTTTACATAACGTAAATATGGATATTTTTTATTCATATACTGTTTTGATAGAGATATAATAAAAAAATAACAAGATAACCAAAATTTCTTATAAAAATGAATGTTAACGAAAATCGCCAGGCAAACAAAGCCATAGTTCGTCCAACCAAACAGACAGCTTTTACAACAAGGATGTAAGAAAAGAAATAATAACAAGGAGACCAAAATGTCCTCATCTTTAAAAATATATAGTTCAACCAACCAATCCGAAAGCTTCGACCAGGTACTTTAAGCTTGGATGCGCAGGTGGTGGTGTAATGGGTAATGGCTTGGAGTCGTTAATCGGAAAGCCGAGTTTCAATTTCAGTTGGATTCGTTATATTCACTTACGAACAAATAACCTTAGGAAAGGTATGAATCTGTTTCTACCCCCAGCTATAGATTAAATAGTAAACCTTGTATGGCTAAATCGTTATTATCTGAAACAAAAAAAAATCATTACATTTAAAAAAATACCTTTGTTGATTTAATAATCTGCAAATGGTTAATAAACCGTAGAAAACGAATCAATAAAAGAAAGTGAAGCAGGAAAGAATTTATAAAAAAAAAGTATAGCTAAAAGAAAAAGAGAAAGGAAATTTATGATTAAAGGAATTATGGGATAGTAAAAGAAAGCGTGAAAAAAGGACTATACCTCAACTGCAAGAGGACAGTATGGTCATCAGTAAGAGAAAAAACCCGAGATTCGAGTTACAAATTAGCATCAGTTCAAATATCTGGAATGAAAAATACGACACTGGAAACCGAACACACATTGGACGAGCGAAAGATGCCTTCCAAAAACTAAAAGTGCTGAGAATTTACTTAAATTATTTACATTATTTTCCTACAGTCATCCTCGTCTTCATTGCCATATATCACAACGTTTCGGCCGTTGTACGCTCCGACTTTCTTCAGGTGATTGGAAGGCCGGAGCTTACAACGGCCAAAACGTTGTGAATATGACAAGGAAGATGAAGATAACAGTCTGAGAAGCAAACAAAATTCGTCAGGAATAAAGAAAAGAGTGATGGACTCCTATGCGATATTCACTTTTTTATATGGCTGTGAATGCTGGACATTCCCCGCCACCACGGATGAAAAGAAAACTGGAGAAAACAGAAATGTAGTCCTGCAGTAGGATACTGAGAATTCTACGAGCAACGAGGGAGTATGAAAGAAAACGCCAATAAAAGGAACACATACCCAGAATCTTAAATAAAGAACTGAACTTCCGTGGACACATAATGAGGAAAGAAGGCTTGGAAAACTTGACCCTCACGAGGAATATTGAAGGAAACGGAGATGGGGAAGGCAGCGAGTCAACTACTTTACTTGGCACAGGAGTTAACTTTTATCCGGACGTGGAATAAATGTTTCTGCTCATTTTAAATAGGAGACGGCAGCCAATACCAAAGGATTCCAACCTTAAGAGAGGTCGGGTCGGTGTAATATCGCAAACAGTTTTTGTCCTTGGCCCATATGCATACGTATATGTTTAGCGCTCCCCACGTAAGCATGACCTTGTGTCACATCCTGCCTTGTCGGGGAGGTTAGGTAAACATACCTACTTGACGAGCTTGTGTCATTACGTGGTGGAAAGTGGGGATTATGGAGATTAATAGAAGGGAGAAAAACTGCCACATATGATAGGAAGTTGTGGAGAGCTATGATCGCCCATGTCCTAAAGGGACGCGGCACAAAGAAAACGATCACAACGTAATTAAAATATCAGCAGCAGTCGTAGCAGTCGTTGTGATATTGACAACAGCATCGAACACACGAACACAAGAGAGTTCGTTTTGTCTGTGTGTTCGTGTTTTAAAATCATTCTATTTCTACAAGTTAATTTTTTTTCTCTTTTCTGTCACAGAAAAGAGAGAAAAAAATTAACTTTCATATAATAAATTTGATTCCACTGAAATCAAAATTTTGGATTATTAAGATACGTGAGTATCGTAGATTTTTCAAGATCTTTTCAAATACTTTTTACCGAGTATTAACCTTTATGGGAAAATATTTGACATTCCATGAACGAACGTTTAGTGTTACTGTTAGTTGAAAATTATAAAATTAAAACATTTTTTTATTCTTCAGGAAAATAAGTTTCTCGATTCCACTGGAGTGACAATTTGGGAATTAAGTAGGAGCTTACTCCGACAGTAGCACCGAAAATTCTTCGAAGTGCCTGGAGCTGGTTAGAGGTCGATAATATAATTAGTCAGTAGGATATCTCCTATTCATTTTCTACTATACGATGGTATTTACCAACTTTTGGATTATGAAATATGTTAAAAAACATTAAAGAACCATATTAAACAGTTTGTAGTGTAAAATTTATTAAATCATTAACACCTTCTTATACAAAAAGGCAATGAACAATGAATTGGTTATGTATTAAAATCATTAACAATTTTTTATGAATACAAATAAGATCAATACGCCACTCTTTAGGGTAAAATGATACTGTATGTAATTTGAGGAATTAATTGCTGTAGGCGGTAAACGGGTTGTTTGTTAGGGTGCATCGCAAATGCCTCGGTTGATATCAGATTATAATAGCACCGAAAATTCTTTGAAATGTCTGGAACTGGTTAGAGGTCGATGATTTAATTAGCGAATTGGCTATCTACAATTCATTTTCCACTATGCTATATTTACAAACTGTTGAAAACATGAAATATTTTAAAAACATTAAAGAACCATATTAAACAGTTTGTAGTGTAAAATTTATTAAATCATTAACAACTTATTATACAAAAAGGCAGTGAACAATGAATTGGTTATGTATTTAAAATCATTAACAATTTTTATGAGTACAAATCAGATAAATACGCCACTTTTTAGTTTAAAATGACACTGTATGTAGTTTGAGGAATTAATTACTGTTGCCTGTAAGTGGGTTGTTTGGTAGAGTGCATCGCCATTTACGGTAGGTCGCAAATATCTCGGTAGATATCATACTTTAACAGCACCTTTATGTTTGGTCTACATGGAACCATTGTAGTAATTTTTTGAACCACGCTTATTATACACAAGAATTTACATGGCAGGAGCCGTAAAAATATTATTCAATAAAAGAATATTTTTCACCAAATCCAAGCAAAAGCACTGGGATCTGAAATACACAAACAGAAATCAAAACTTTAGGAAAGTATAAAAATACATTTTTATAGGAGCACCGAATTAATTGCTGTAGGCCGTAAATGGGTTGTTTAGGTAGAGTGCATTGTTATTTACGGTAGGTCGCAAATGCCTTGGTTGATATCAGATTATAATAGCACCGAAAATTCTTTGAAATGTCTGGAGCTGGTTAGAGGTCGATGGTTTAATTAGCGAGTACGATATCTACAAGTCATTTTCTACTATGCTATGATATTTACCAACTTTTGGAAGTATGGATTATGTTAAAAAAAACATTAAAGAATCATAATAAACAGTTTGTAGTGTAAAATTTATTAAATCATTAACACCTTATTATACAAAAAGGCAACGAACAATGAATTGGTTATGTATTAAAAAGCATTAACAATTTTTTATGAATACAAATTAGATAAATACGCCACTCTTTAGTCTCTAAAATGACATTGAATGTAGTTTGAGGAATTAATTACTGTTGCCTGTAAGTGGGTTGTTTTGGTAGAGTGCATCGTCATTTATGATAGGTCGCAAATGCCACGGTAGATATAACACCGAAAATTCTTTGAAATGTTTGGAGCTGGTTAGAAGTCGATGATTTAATTAGCGAGTAGGATATCTAGAATTCATTTTCTATAATGCTATGATATTTACAAACTTTTGGAAGTATGAAATATGTTTAAAAAAAAACACATTAAAGAACACAAAAATTAACAGTTTGTCGTGTAAAATGATTTAATAAAATCATTAACATCATATACAAAAAGGCAGTGAGCAATGTACTGGTTATGTATTAAAAATCAATAACAATTTTTGATGAATACAAATCAGATAAATACGCCACTGTTTATGTTAAAATAACACTATGTTATTTGAGGAATTAATTGCTGTTAGCCGTTAGTGGGTTGTTTGGTAGTGTTTGTCATCATTTACGGCAGGTCGCAAATAGATATCGTACTATAATAGCACCAAATTTTATCGTCAAAATCTTTATGATATTATTAAGTGGGGGAAAACAAACAAGGGATTTTAGCTAATTTTTCATACAAAATTCCTTTTATTAGTTAAAAGCAGGACTTCTATAATGTAAATCACATTTTTATTTCAAACTACTACACGTTTCTGGAAAACCTGCCCCGAATCTTAAAATGAAAAATGCAATAAAACTATGGCATTATTAAATAAGAAAATCTTTTAATTGCTTTTATAAATAAGATTTATTAAGGAGGCTATAGTCTTAAGGAATTTTTACGATGAATAATGAATTTTTACAAGAATTGTCTTCATTTATATTTAATAAGCATTAGAATAGACTACAACAATCAATCCAAAATGTGAGCGAGAAAATAGCTATAACTGCTATATAACGATAAAAAATAACTATGATAAAAAATAACTACAATAAAAATAACTACGATAAAAAATAACTACGATAAAAAAATAACTACAATAAAATAACTACAATAAAAAATAACTACGATAAAAATACCTACGACAAAAAATAACTATGATAAAAAATAACTACGATAAAAAATAACTACGATAAAAATAACTATAATAAAAAATAACTACAATAAAATAACTACGATAAAAAATAACTACGATAAAAATAACTACGATAAAAAATAACTACGATAAAAAATATCTGCAATAAAAATAACTGTGATAAAAATAAGTACGATAAAAAATAACCACGATAAAAAAAAACTAATATAAAAAAAACAACAATAAAAATTACTACGATAAAAATTAACAACAATAAAAATAACTACGATAAAAAATAACAACGATAAAAAATAACTACAATAAAAAAAACAATAAAAAAACTACGATAGAAAATAACAATAAAAATAGCTGCAATAAAAATAACTACGATAAAAAATAGCTGCAATAAAGATTACTACAATAAAAATAAATACAATAAAAATTACTACGATAAAAATAACTACGATAAAAATAACTACGAAAAAAATAAATACAATAAAAATAACTACAATAAAAATAAATACGATAAAAAAGAACTATGGTGAAAAATAACTACGATAAAAATAACTACGTTAAAAATAACTGCAATAAAAATAACTAGGATAAAAAATAACTATGATAAAATTAACTACGATAGAAATAACTACGATAAAAAATAACTGCAAAAAAATTAATATAATAAAAAATAACTACAATAAAAATAACTACGATAAAAATAACTACGATAACAATAACTACAATAAAAATAACTACGATAAAAAGTAACTACAATAAAAATAATTACGGTAAAAAATAACTGCAATAAAAATAACTACGATAAAAATAACTACAATAAAAATAACTACGATAAAAAATAACTATGATAAAAAATATCTGCAATAAAAATAACTGCGATAAAAAAATGCAATAAAAATTACTATGCTAAAAAATAACAACAATAAAAATAACTACGATAAAAAATAACTACAATAAAAATAACTCCAATAAAAATAACCACGATAAAAAATAACTACAATAAAATTAACTAAGATAAAAAATAACTGCAATAAAAATAACTACGATAAAATATAACTACGATAACAAATAACTACGATAAATATAACTATGATAAAAAATAACTACAATAAAAAAAACAACGATAAAAAGTAACTACAATAAAAAATAACAACAATAAAAATAACTACGATAAAAAATAACTATAATAAAAAATAACTACGATAAAAATAACAACGATAAAAAATAACAACAATAAAAATAACTACGATAAAAAATAACTATGATAAAAAATAACTACGATAAAAATAACAACGATAAAAAGTAACTACGATAAAAAATAACAACAATAAAAATAACTACGATAAAAATAACTACGATAAAAAATAACTACGATAAAAATAACAAAACGATAAAAAGTAACTACGATAAAAAATAACTACGATAAAAATAACTACGATAAAAAATAACAGCAATAAAAATAACTACGATAAAAAATAAATACAATGAAAATAACTATGATAAAAAATAACTACAATAAAAATAACTACAATAAAAATAACTACGATAAAAAATAACTGCAATAAAAATAACTACGATAAAAAATAACTACAATAAAAATAACTATGTTAAAAAATAACTACTATAAAATTAACTAAGATAAAAAATAACTGCAATAAAAATAATTACGATAAAATATAACTACGATAAAAAATAACTACAATAAAAATAACTACGATAAAAAATAACTACAATAAAAATAACTACGATAAAAAATAACTACAATAAAAATAACTACAATAGAAATTACTACGATGAAAAATAACTATGATAAAAATAACTACGATAAAAAATTACTTTGTTCCCAACAATCGAAAACCGATTAGAGTAAAAATATATAGAAAATAAAACATGAGCTAATAAACAAGAAAAATAAGTAAAAATTAACCCAAACAAATAAATAAATTCTTTAACAAATCGTCCCCGCTAAAATAACAGTTAGAACTAATAAAAATAAACATAAGGAAAAACAGTGAAAATAATCAATCCAAATAAATAATTAAATAAAATAAGAAACAAATTAAAACTGTACCCTGACAAAATAGCAGAATAGACTACAGCAATCAATCCAACAATTGGACGAATAAATAGATGTATCATCCCAAACCAAAACAAGATATTAAATAAGCGATCTAAGCAAATCGTCCAAGTTTTTTACTACGTTAATAAACATCGAAAATCGAAAAGAATAAATAAATATATAAAATAAAAAATAAATTAAAAACAAGTAAAATAAAGTAACTCAAATAAATAAATAAACAAGTAACTCCTGCCAAAATAACTGCCAGAATAGATTAACCACAATGAACGACTGACCCATATATATATAAATAGTCGATAAAAAATCCAACACTCGCGGTCTGATGATTGTGTCTAGCATGAAACAGCCTGCCGACTATGAGTGTTGACTTCAATGTTCACTTTTAGATTTATATTTACATACGCTCTATCTCTGATATTAGATATTTTATCCCATAAATATAGCACATCGAAAACTATATATATATATATATATATATATATATATATATATATATATATATAAGAAATGGACAAAGTCCGACAATTTATAAATACATTTTATGTTTAACATTCTTTTTAAATACAAACATTTTACTTAAATGCTCTGTTTATAATAAACATATATTAAATTAACATTTATCATATATGATATTTTTGTCTAAAAATTTTCGATAGAAAATATTCGAACGATCCTTTGACAGGATTCGAACCTTAGGTATCCTATAAATGACGGTTCCAATAGGATGCAGGTTCGAATATTGTGCCTAACCTCTTCCACGATTTTCCATGAAAATTTAACTTTTTGGCCGAAGGTTAGGTAAATGTTATTTAATACTGTTTATTATAAACATAGCATTTAAATAAAAATATTTGTATCTATAAAAATAATATTAAACATAAAATGTTTTTTAATATATATATATATATATATATATATATATATATATACAAAAGGATAAAATATTCGTACATATACAAATTTTTTATTTATTGTATTTCCAACTAATGAATAAACATACTATGTATTGCTGTACAGTCGGCTTTATCAACATTTTGTATGAATATTACAGTTTTTTTAAAACACTTAAGCTATATTTACAGGTTTCTTAAAGAAGCCTTTTTTTATTAGCAACTATGAAACTTACAATTATTTTTATTATCAACTAGCACTTGTAAATCCCTAAATTAACTTTGTTTCTTATGCTTACACGAGAAATTAGAAATCATTAAAAAAAATATAAAAATGATAAAAAATTCGCTATTAAACCAAAGAAGTTAATTAATTGTAAATTGTAGGCATAACTTACCCTTCACCTTACCATATGATTAAACTTTAAATTTTGTAGTATGGTCATAATAAGTAAGTAAAAAATGTGGTGTACCTTATGTAAATGATTATTTTATTTTTTTTATTTGAATTTAATATAGCTATATATTGCTGTTTAGTCGGCATTATCAACATCTTGTATGCATATTACACATTTTTTGGTTTTTTTATTTTGAAACACTTAATTTGCACAGAAACATTATTATTATTATTATTATTTACATTTGTTTCATAATTATGATACATGATTGCCACCATAGTTTGTATTAATTTCTTGTCGGCCACTCATGACATTGTCTATGATTATATTTCAGACCATATTTTACCATGATCAAAATTCCCCCACTTTTTTTTGTTATTTTTTTAATTTAACGTAGGTCTGACATCCATTAGGATAAACCCACAAGACTCATTTTAATTTTGATTTTTTGCTGTCTGCTTTTGAAATTTAAAATTGTACTGTTACACCATTGGACAGTTTTGCTGTTACACCCGGCAAAAGCCTTTCTCTCTCCCCCCTCCCTCCTCTCTCTCTCTCTCCCCTCCCTCTCTCTCTATCTATATATATATATATATATATATGTATACCAGGTGTAAAAAAAAAAAAAATATATATATATATTTGTATATATATATATATATATATATATATATATATATACACAAAATTTTTTATCCGATATTATTAGTTATTACTATATTTTTAGTGATTGGTTGGTTGGTTGGTTTTGTTTAGCCGTATATCATCAACTCTATCGGTTACTTAATGCCTGAATGTAAATATTTTAAGCACAATTTTTTATTTATTTAATATATTTAGACAATGATGGTTTATTGATACGAACCTTACTAATTAACCTATAGCTGGAGGGAGAATAACTGGATCCATACCCAAGAGTATTTGCGCGTCAGTGAATATAACGAACCCAACTGGAATTGGAACTCCGCTTTCCGATTAACAATTCCGAGGCTTTATCCATTACACCTGATATTCCAATGCGGTCACCCACGTAATTACTGACCAGGCAGGACGTTGCTTAACTTCGGTGGTCATACGCGATGTGACCGTTAGCGTATTTTTAGTGAGTATATACGTAAACACTAACATTATTAATCAGTGCATGCTTTAGCGATATATTTTTGCCGGCCTGCATGAATAATTATTATTACAAACCCTTAATACCTGTTCTACAAACAATCCTTTCAAGACTCGTGTGAGTCACGCTTAGGAGGTATACAAGTCATGAAATTTTAAATAGATAATCAGTAAATGATTCCAGGGCCGGCGCGTACTACCCAGGAAGCTCCTGACCAGGAGTGGGGGGGGGGAGCCTGATTGTGGGCTCGTGCAGTGGTTTGTGACAGTCGCTAGTTTATCAACATTTGCTTGTTTTTTCAACCTAAATGGATTGATGTTGCAAACGAAACAAAGCAAAACTGACAAATAAAGGATGGATATTTTCGCGGTTTTTGACGTCATTCGTTTTTTTTTTGTTTTTTGTTTTTTGTTTTTTTTTCGTTCAAATCTGTGAATTTGTTTTGTTTGTGCTCAGCTTCGAAAAAAAAATAACACTATATAAAATTTACTATTTCTTATCTATAATGTTGAAAGTGTTAAAATTATTCAACATTTTAATAAGAAAAATCGTAAGTCAATGTTAAAAAAACTGTCGCAAAACATTGATTTATTTAAGATAGAATGATCTTTTATGACATGTCTCTAATTCCTATTTTAGATACATTGTTTTTATTTCCATTTTTTCTACTTGAATTTTTCACCGATATTTCATATAATCCATTATTGTACGTTCAGTCAACGATGAAATTATTCGTACATCAATTTTGAATATTTTTATTCATGTCGCAGAATCTAATTATTTATACGAAAAATCACGAGTTGATGTTAAAAATGGCCGTAAAACATTGTTGATTTATTTAAGATGGAATGATTCATTACGACATGTATTTCATTTGTATTTAAATACATTTTATTTATTCTCAATTTCTCTAGTTGAATTCTTAAAAGTTATTACATATGATCCATTATTGTGCATGATTAGGTTACAATAAAATTTGTATTTTATATGAATACTACCTCATGAAAGTTGCGATGTAACAGAGTGTGTGTGTGTGTGTGTGGGGGGGGCTTCGTATTATAGTTTCAACACGTTTTTATTTTAATTTTCGTAAAGAAAAATCTCAGACTGACATTACAAATTGCCGCAAGACATTGTTGATTAATTTAAGATGGAATGTTCCATTATGACATGTCTCGAATTTGTATTTAGATACATTGTATTTATTTTCAATTTTTCCAGTTGAATTGTTCACCTGTATTGCATAGGATCCATTTTCACCATTTTCCCCTCGTTTAATGTGTTTAAATTAAATTGTACAACTTAGTAATAAGAAGAATCTCAAGTAAATGTTAAAAATTGCTGCAAATCTTTGTTGATTTAAGATCGAATGATCCATAATAACATGTCTCTAATTTGTATTTATTTTCAATTTTCTACTTGGATTGTTCACCTATATTGAATATGATCCATTAATTTATAGTGATTTTTCAAGCGTAGCTTGGATTTGGCACAAGGCCGAAAGTAAAAAAAATATCCCAGTGAGGATCGAACTCACTAAATACATTCGCAATTGTTCTAGCGAGACAAGATTTTTAAACATTACACCACCTCGAGGTGCCCAAAAACTGATTATCCAAGCGTATTCAAATGTGACAAGCAGGCCGAAAAATATTTAGGGACACCCAGTGAGGGTTGAACTCACTACTCAGTTTTAATTGTTCTAAAATGAGACAAGTTTTTTTAATTAATCATTACAATAAACTCGAGGTGTCCTGATCCGTTAAATTATATAATTAGGCTTCAATAATATTTGAATTTTATAGGAATACTGCCCTATGAAAATTGAGATGTAGGAGACTGAGGTAAAGTCTATAATTGAATAGGGTGGTGGGGTCACCGTCCCTGTATATATAATATATGGTTTTAAGGTATCCTATATTTATAGGTTCAATTACTCTACATTAAAATTTGTATTCTATATGAATACCACCTCATGAAAATTGAGATATTGTACGGGCTTGTTGGGTAGAAAATCCTTGCACCGGCCCTTAATGTATCGACAAAACATGTTTACGGTAAAGAGAGTAACATCATCGTTTGAAGTTTTCGTAATGCAATACGTAATCATCCGTTGATATCTATGAAGTAATTGCGTACAGGCTGCGTGTGTTGCACGAGGTGGAAAAGGAACGCATTGTCCTCTCTCGTGATCGAAGAGAAAAAGAGTGAGGCTTTCAAAAATCTGCACTGCTTGTAATTCTAAACAAGGGCTGTTGACACTCACTCTAGTTAAGTGCCATACATGGTAACTACTTGGACGATCATGTCTCTTTCTCTGTGGAAGCCCGGTTTTAGATTTGTAGAAAAATTCTACAGATTTAAGTACTGTCACTGAAAAGTATTTTTGTTTTTACAAAACCGGCTCCAAATATTTGAATTTGGTATTTATATATAATGACCAATCAGCGACGTCGTATGAAACGCGCGGTATCCTTTGAAATTGCAGACGATAAAGATTTCTTAGAATAAAATTTAGGAAGATTGTTTTCGGTGATGTTTAAAATTATAAAAATCGCGACGAATTTTTGGTTCGATAACATCTTTTATAACTTGGAAATAAATTTGAGAATAATCGAAATTAATTGCGAAATCCAGCGAAAGTCACCTATGAAATAAAAATAATTGTCTGTGCAGAAAGTAAAAACCTACTTGCATCAAATTGTCTTTAAATTAGGTGGCGGCAGAAGAATTATAATTAAACTAATTAAGGTAAGATTAAATATTAATGCAATACTTAAATGCAGCGATCAATTTTGAGTTCTTCTGTAGTTTAATGTTGCAGCAGTATGCCTCACAAAAAGAAATCTCCGGCAACAGAAGACCAGATTGCAATGAAAAGAGCCAAGGCTGCAGCGAAGAAAAGAAAATCCCATGCAAATGAAAACCCAGATCAAATGGCAGCCGGGAGAGCTTCCAATTCTGAGAATATGCAAAGACTAAGATCGTCTCGTACTCCTGAACAAGCCGAAGGCCTAATAAAGAGCTAGTTTAATTGCCACCCAATAGGACGGATTTTAAGTTATAAATATGATCAATTCTTACTCGCTAAGTAGTCTGTCAGTGAACCTTTGACAAGGCTGTTCGTTAGTTTGTTATACAAACAAAACTGACATTCTCTCAATTAATTACACACATGATTAACAATACTCAAATAAATAAAAATTATTAAAATTTGTAGATCCGTGTTCGAAGATTCATTTATTTCTTCGATTATACACGTGTATTCCATTACTATCCACACCGCTTGTAAGTCTAAACCAGGGGTGTTAATACTCAGTCTAGTTAAGTACTATTGTGAATATGGATTATCTCCTCTTAGATAATCCAAGCTATAAAAGCTGTATACTTCCGCTGTCAAGTCAGATGAGTAGTAGTATTCTTAATTGAATAAACGATTACTAGACAGAATCTCTTGTCCTGTTTTCATTACAAGTACCATACGCGATAAACGCTGGGAAGATCGTGTCTCTTTCGATTCTGACATAGGAAGAAGATTTTTCCGCATTTTTACGCTTATTTCTGCGGTAGACAAACAAAACCCATTCTGTCCTACTATTTATTGCCGGGATGATGAGATGGATTCATGCTTTTCCCAAGAGCTTTTGTCCGTAAGTGGATGTGACGAAGTCGGCTGGAATTCGAACTCGGCTGTCCCATTTCTCATTCCCAGCCGTTATCCATCACACCACATCCAATACTAATGCTAACGAACTGATTCTCTGTCTGTAACACACGATCAGCGTGTAACGTTGTATTCGCGTACATAACGTATATGCGTGTGTCTGTTGGGGTGCTTGTCCCACTGACCGCACGCACGCACACATACAAATATATGACTGTATTCTAATTAAAACATTACAATAAAGCATTCTCCTCCCACACAGTCTACACAACTCCTGTCCTGAAATTTCAGGATTGGGTTTCCGGTTCCTTCTAAAGTCTACTTCAACTCTATACTTCTAACATCTCCGAATGAACTCTGAAATTTTATTTACTAATTATTTTCTCCTCAATATGAGTAAATAGCCGACTATCGCCAGGCTCACACTCCTTCTCATTCTTTTAAATAGGAGTAGAGGTTTATCCCTTGTTTCTTGTTCAGGATTGGGTTTCCGGTTCCTTCTAAAGCCTACTTCAACTCTATACTTCTAACACCTCCGTTTGAACTCTGACATTTTATTTACTAATTATTTTCTCCTCAATATGAGTAGATAGTTGACTATCGCCAGGCTCACACTCCTCCCCACTCTTTGGAATAGGAGTAGAGGTTTATCTCTTTTTTATTGTTCAGGATTCGGTTTCCGGTTCCTTCTAAAGTCTACTTCTATACTTCTAACGTCTCCGCCTAATCTCTGAATCATGACATCGCTTGACATTTTATTTTACCCAATTTTTGTCGAGCAATGGGCACATATTTCTGGTCTATTTTTTGACGCTGAGTCTGAAAATCAAGTCCATTTTGCCCCATCAAATCACATTTTCTCCGTTCAGATAATTTCTATTTTGTTTAAAATAGGCCAAAATGCCTCATTCACAGGGATATGCCCCAGCTTAAACATGCGAGTGACATAGTTGAAACATTTCCTTTTAAATGGTTTCCTTCAAGACAAAGTATCCAGATAACTTTCAAAATGAATTCTAAACTATTTCAATTCAGATAAGCTCACCTGAAAATGTTTGTTTTTATGAGAGATATCTCCCTGGAAAATGTTCTTGTACCCTCACTGTTCTTACCTTGTTAAAACTTTGTGATTTGTGTTTCTTCTCTACTTTCATAAAAGAAGCTCTTTTGCAATATTTTGTTAAAATTGTTAAGCGCAATTATTTAACAGTTCGATAAATTCACTTTCTCCAGATATTTTATTGTCGTAGGACTCGTCAGGGTCGAATAAAACTATGACAAGTCATTAGCGCAAGAATTAAGATTCATCAGAAATTTCATATAGGAAAATCGTGAAATTTTTCCTATCTGATTACTAGTAAAGGTTTATTTGTCGAATAATGGCGACCTCTATCTGCGCAGTTAGCATTAAAAAATAGATCATTCTGTGCAGATGTAAGCAAACAACAGTCATTTGTCAAAAAAAAAAATTGAAATTCAAAGTCTCAAATTAATATCGATGTTGCAGCTCTAAAATTGGTTTTAAGGTTGATATGGCGAAAAAAGAGAAATGTTTACTAACTTCGTTGCTTGTGAATATTAAGACAACTTTGGACACATATTAATTTAAAAGTTTGTTCATCTACAGAACCATTCGCGATTTAAGATTTCCTTCAGCTACCCAGTCCTCACTTGTTAATCGTGATAGAGTTCAAAGGAGTCTACCCGGCCTTGTGGGTGATGAATTATCTTCACCTTCATTGATTCACCGATCAGAGACATTGCTGTCGGATGTAGTTTATCGTCAGACCCAGGACTTCTGTTAGGTGAACTCATGAAAATCCTATGGTGAATTATCGTCCTGTTTTATCATGATAATTACGTGTCAGTCTACTGATTTATTAATTTATCCTGGGATAGCTACGTGTGCGACCATACACACACACACACAGACACACACTCACACACACACACACAGACACACACTCACACACACACACACAGACACACATACACACACAGACACACACAAACATATCAGACACAGAATATATATGATGTGGCTACATGAGAAGTTGTTTATCTTTGGGTTTGGGCCAAAATAAAACTGGCTCCTTAAGAGAAAGACTGAAATAATATGAAAATGTCGACATGTAAATAAACAACTTTTGACCGTGGAACTGACAATTTAATTCCGAAAAATTGCTTGTTATTGAAACCAGGGCAGGTAACACTCAGCTTTGCGAGGCTGGGACCCGAACGTGGGGAAGCAGTGGGCCTATATTCCACATAGAGGGAATCTCTCTCTCTCTCTCTCTCTCCCTTCCCTCCCTCCCTCCATCATATATATATATATATATTAGAACATCTACGTGTACGTACGTTTTGGTGTACAACTAAAGTTTCGGTGGATTACCAGCTCGTAGGGCACAAGATCTGGGAATCCAGCGAAAATTTAATCTACACTAAAAAAAGGTACTGTTTATGTACTAACTGATATATATCTTTGCATCTGTATGACCACAACGAGCACTTATATTGGTTTATCTATCTTACAACTAACTAACTAACTAACTATATATATATATATATATATATATATATATATATATATATATATATATATAATGATGCTGAAACATCTGACACATTTGTAGATTTAATAAAAGCGAAATTGAGTAAAGAACGAAAATTTTATTTTTATTTTCGAAAGGTACGTATAAGGACTTTCGAGGATGCCACCTCAGGTTTATGAACATTGCAAAAGTGGTTAGTGCAATTTAGGAAGAGAAAGGAGAGTCCCTAAAGGTCTGAACATCCTGCATCTACCACTACCACCGAGGGAAACGTTGATTGTGTTCACAAGGTGATGGTTGACAGGCGACTGACTATAAATCAAATAGCTAATGCTATTAGTATATCCCGTGAGAGAGTTGAGAATATTCTGCGCAATGAACTTGGCATGACGAAGGTTTCTGCTGGGGGGTGCCATATATTCTGACACCTGATGAAAAGTTCATCACAGGAAAATCTGACTTTGTTTTAGACAGATCCAGCTGGTTTTCACTTGTCACTTGTCACTTTTGTGATGACAACGAATACTCGTTGTCATTTTCGTAATGCTCGTTGTAGTAGAGCCTTTGTAATCTTACTTATTATAAAACCCAAGTTGTGTGTGTGTCTGTACGTTTATATATTGGATCGGATTTCCTACATTTTTCAACCGATTTCAACTAAACTTCACGGGATTACGTAAAATTACCTTGCGGTGGTTCCGACAGTGCCAAAATTTGGAAAAACACCATTGTTTTTGCACGAAATCAATTTGAAAACACGTTAACAGGCATCACGAGAATGAAAGGGGGACAACTCATATCGAGTTATACTTATTATAAAACCCAGGTTGTGTGTGTGTGTGTTCGTTTATATATGGGATCGGATTTCCTACATTTTTCAACCGATTTCAACAAAACTTCACGTTTTTTTTTGGCAGGTAGTGTTTCTTATTGTTTTGAACACTTTTTTCTTTATTTTTACATTCAGAATGCTTTAAAAATCCATTTACAAGACAATTGTTTATAATAAAATTCTATTCAATCAGTAGACTCATAACGATTGAAAACAATGTTTTTGTTTGAGTTTGACCAATTTGTAAAAAAAAAACAAAAACAAAAAAAAAACAGAAAAAAAAACAAAAACAAAAAAAAACTAATTAAGACATGCGTGTCCGTCAACCTTAAACAATAATCTTTGTCAATTTTATTTTTCAGTCTTTATGATGGTCGATACTTGATCTATCTCTTACTGTTACATCCCCGGGCAACGCCGGGCTCTACTGCTAGTCGCAGATAAAATTCGTTGCCGTAATGCCGTTGAACAATACTGGTGTCAGACGCCTTCGAATAGCACTCGCACTAATAGTACTTGCTTGAAAAGTTACCACCGAATGGTAATCTGTATAGTGATCAATATAGAGAATAGTGTAGAGAAGAGAATAGCGATCCAGCTGGTTTTCTTGAACGTTTCCAAACCCAGGATGAGTGTTGCGTCCATCACTTAGAGCCAGAAATAAAATGCCAATCCATCCAGTGGAAACACCCTTCTTCTTACCTGCTCCAAAGAAGACTGAGGTCATTTCATCTGCAGAGAAGGTGGCAGCCTCATTTTTGGGGATGCCAAATAGTTTATTGACTATCTCCAAAGTGGCTATAAGATCAAACAGAGAGTACTATGCCAAATTTCTGAGGCAATTACAAAAGGCTATCAAAACCAAACATCCAGGAAAACTGGCAAAAGGAGTCTTGTCTGATCAGGACAAAATTCTCGTGCATAAGTCATTGGTTTCAATAGCAGCTGTTGTGACTGTGGCTTTGATCACCCTCCCTCTTCTCATGATTTGACTATCATCTGTTCCCCAACATGAAAACACATGCCTGGGAACCAGTATCGCAATGATGTTGATGATGCCATTTATGCTTGTGGGTGGTGCCATCTCTTCTGACAGCTGACCAGAAGTTAATCACAAGAAAATATGACTTTGTTTTAGGAAGATCAAGCTGGATTTCTTGAACGTTTCCAAACCCAAGATGAGTGTTGTATTCAACACTTTGAGCCAGAGACAAAATGAGAATCTATGCAGTGGAAACACCCCTCCTCATCTGCTCTAACGAAGGCCAAAGTCGTTTCATCTTCTGGAAAGGCGATGATCTTAGTTTTGGGGAAGCTAAAGACATTGTTTTTATTGACTATCTTCAAAAGGGCCACACCATCAATGGCGAGCACTATGCCAACTAGATGAGGCACTTACAAAGTCTATCAAGATTAAATGCCCAGGAAAACTCACAAAATATATATTGTCTCATCAGAAAAAAGCTATAGTATACTAGTCATTGGATTCAATTGTTACTGCGTGTGACTTTGGCTTTGATCACCTTTCCTTCTCTCATGATTTCCCAGTTCCCCAACATGAAAAAAAAAACGCTTGGCTGAGAACTAGTATCACAGGGATTATGGCATTTTTGTGATTCCAACGAATACTCGTTGTCACTTTCGTAATGCTCGTTGTAGTAGAGCCTTTGTAATCGCAGATAAAACTGTAGTAATGCCGTTGAACAATACTGGTGTCAGACGCCTTCGAATAGCACTCGCACTAATAGTACTTGCTCGAAAAGCAACCACCGAATAGTAATCTCTATAGTGATCAATATAGAGAATAGTGTAGAGAAGAGAATAGCGATCCGTATAGAAATAGAGAATAGAATAGAAATGGCGATCCGTATAGTATAGATGATAGATTAGAACTAGCGATCGATTAGACACATGCAACCTCTCATATATGCGTTTCCTCGATGGTCATGTGGCCTACTTAATTCAATAATGGGATCGCCTGTGTTTGCTCACTGGCGATCTATGTTCGAACTCAAGTGTCGGTAGGGACACTTTATTCCTCTATAACAGACGTCATATGTACTATTTTGCTCAATTGTAATAATTGCTTGATTTTATTTTGTTTTCTTACCTTTGGATATAATAAAGTTTTTAAGTTCTTTTTCCTATTATTTTTCGTTTAATTGTAATCGTGGCTTGTTTAGCCAAAATAATACCTCATAAATATAGACTAGGCTGTACCATTTAATAATTTTACTAATTACTAATTTTCTTTTATTTGTCCTGTTAAAATTGGGGTGCGTCTTATACACCCTTGCGTCTTATATGCCGTCAAATACGGTAAGTGTTGGCCAAAAAATAATAATAAAGTGGAAGGCATGAAAATGAAATTCAATTTTGATATAGCCATGGAATATGGCCAAAAAGAAAGGTAGCAAGCCATTTTCTTTAAGATTTCCTTGTTTACTCGTCCCGTCTAAGTTCGTCGAAGGCCTTCGTTTGCCGTCACCGGACTCCCGTAATGCGCCTTACGAGGTAAGTACGTAATTCCGTCGAAGGCCTTCGTTTGCTGTCGCCGGACGCCCTTAATGCGCCTTACGAGGTAAGTGCGTAAGTCCGTCGAAGGCCTTCGTTTGCCGTCGCCGGACTCCCGTAATGCGCTTCGGCAGTGGTCGTGGGACCGGTATATCTAAGTAGTGCCGAATTTCGAAGACCTTCGTTTGCCGTCGCCGGGCGCCCGTAATACGCCTTACGAGGTAAGTGCGTAATTCATCTGAAACGTCGAAGGCCTTCGTTTGCTGTCGCCGGACGCCCGTAATGCGCCTTACGAGGTAAGTCCGTCCACAAGTCCGTCGAAGGCCTTCGTTTGCCGTCGCCGGACGCCCGTAATGCGCCTTACGAGGTAAGTGCGTAAGTCCGTCGAAGGCCTTCGTTTGCTGTCGCCGGACGCCCGTAATGCGCCTTACGAGGTAAGTGCGTAAGTCCGTCGAAGGCCTTCGTTTGCTGTCGCCGGACGCCCGTAAGGCGCCTTACGAGGTAAGTGCGTAAGTCCGTCGAAGGCCTTCGTTTGCCATAGCCGGACTCCCGTAATGCGCTCGTCTTTCTTTATTTTTCTGCATGACCACATTCCTGCCCATAGCTTTATCCTAATATGTGGGGAGATTGTCCAACATTCGCTTCCATCTACTACCATGAATGAATTCAGGCTAACATAAATGCATCTGTAAATGCTTTGTTCCTGAAATATGTTTAGAGACTGGGAACGATGTATTTAAGCCCAAGTATTCATAAAAATTAAAAAGAAAAAAGAAAAAAAATTGTAGAGATTTGAACAAATGTTTATATCTGGAAATGACTAAAAACGAAACGCCAAGCAGATTGGGTGATAAAAATACAGCTCTCATTTTCATTAACCCATTAACTTCCAATTTTTTTTTAATGCGCATTTTTGGCCCTGACAGGTGTCTTAGGGGTTTATTTATTCCTTATGTTTAATTTCAGTAGTTACCATTGTCGTTTTTATAGAAGCTAGAACATCAAATATATATGTGTATAAAACATCAAAAAATAACATAGATTAGAAATAATAAAAAAAAATACTTTTCAAAATATTCATTTTTTTTCTACCGGTGAAATGTAAAATTACGACAAAAAGTTTCTTCTTACGGCTAATAATAAAAAAACTTTAAAGGCTAAGTGTTGTAAAATATACCTCTGCAAAAGCAATGTATGTAAGCAATTCAATGTAAATACAAGTAGTGAGTTTAATTTTAACAGATCCCAAATGAGGCTCACGGCAGCTAATAAGTTAAATAGTTTAACTCAAAGCCTTAAAATTTTGTGGATCTCCAAAACAACTCTACTGAATAACACAGTTTTATTCACATTTTTTTCAGTTTTTTTCCTACTAACGAAAGTTTCCTTCTAAAAGTTAAGCAAAGTATTAAGAAACAGGAAAATTTCGGCAGAAACAAAGTGTACTGGACTGTTATGCAATATCGGTCTTCCTATATGGCACTAATTCTGGACAATGGAATGGTGTTGAGCGGTCTCTGACTGCGCATGCCTTCTGTCGAACTCTCTGCGTTAGCAGAGAGAAACCCGGACGAGGCTTTGCCGAAGGGCAAAGTTTCGTCCGGGGCGGTAAACAGGGCCTGAACCCGTCTAATCGGCTTCAAAGGCTATTTTTTTGGCCGAGCCTACGGGCTCGGAGAAACCCACAATAAAACCGGCCTTGTGCCATATTCGTTTCCCGTGGGTGAAATGATAAATACCGAATTCTGGACAATCTCCTGATGAAGAACTGACTTGAAGCAACAGAAATTTGGCTTCACAGGAGGATACTGAGAATACCATGGACCGAACATGTGAGTAACAAGGAAATTGCAAGGAAAACTGAAATGAATAGGACACTAATATTTAAAATTAGAAAGAGATAAGCGAAATGACTTGGACAAATAATGAAGAAAGTGTGTTTGGAGAATTCGACACTCTCCGGATATATTGAATACAAAAGATGCAAAATAAACCGTTGCATAGCCTACCTAATGAGCTTATGTCAATGGCTGTCCAGAACTGGGATTAGGGGAGATAGTGAAAACAAAAAAAAAAATC
Source organism: Acanthosepion pharaonis (assembly GCA_903632075.3). Classification (NCBI taxonomy): domain Eukaryota; kingdom Metazoa; phylum Mollusca; class Cephalopoda; order Sepiida; family Sepiidae; genus Acanthosepion; species Acanthosepion pharaonis. The sequence continues at coordinate 75,096 of CAHIKZ030001462.1, read as the reverse complement.
AACTTTACTAACAGCTACAAACGATAGAAATTTGCGGATAGATAGATAGATAGATAGATAGATAGATAGATAGATAGAAAAAGACAAATAAAGATACATATAAATAGACAAAGACAAACAGATAGATAGATAGATAGATAGATAGATAGATAGATAGATAGATAGATATTAACAGACTTAGATAGATAGATAGATAGATAGATAGATAGATAGATAGATAGATAGATATGCTTGCCCCACTTTAGCAAGAATCATGGCATATAGGATAAAAAAGATTATATGGAGACTGATGGAAAATTTTGGAGTTTTAAATCAGACGGCTTAAGTAGATATATGTTTTTTTATTGATTAATTCGTTTTCTGAGGCTTATCGACCCTTTTCAGATTATTGCAATCATGCAAATATTTGGAGATTGTAAAATTTTTCTTAAAGCAATTCACCCCCAAACAAGGCGGGAGTGCCAGTAGCACGCAAGGGGGTTACTGAGGATTGAGAATAAGAGGCATGTTTGTGGAAAGGAGACAGAGAAGAACGAGGAACAAGCTCAGGGTGTCAGATGTCGATTGACATTACACTTGGATATTTGAAGTCATCGGGGAAGCAAGTAAGAGGAAAGGAGTTCCACAGACGGGAAGTGCGAGAAAGAAGCTATTTGAGTAGAAGAGGCGGTTACATTTAACCGTTTTGACAGTGAAAGGGTGGGTCCGAGATGCCAGCCTGGTAGCTTGCTTAAATTCATGCAGTCTGGGTACCAGCGAAAGTAGCTAGTCGGAACAATTGCCGTGAAAATACTTATAGAAGAGACAGAGGGAAGCCAAGGCGATAGCGATTGTAGACTAGATGCCAGATCAGAACCTATCACACTGCATATTCGTTTCTGGATTTTGTCGAGGACTTCGAGACGCATAGCAGGAGCACCAGACCACATATGACAACAATATTCCATGCAAGGACGGATGGTTGATTTATAGATTTGAAGGATGAATTTAGACGAGAAAAAAACTTTTTGGTACGACACAGAGAGCCAACTTTCCTTGCGGTAGATGAAGCTATTGATTCAATATATTTATTCCGTCTCATGTCAGCAGAGAGCGTGAGACCAAGCAGGCGCAACGAGGCGCTCTTGAGGAGCTGGGAATCAGAAATTCAGATCGGAGGTAGAGAGGGTTCTCTGTGGTGGCGAAAAGAGAGCAGTGTGGGGAGATAATAATTATTTAGTCCCGCACTTGATACTAATTAACCCATAGCTGGGAGTGAGAAGAGTTGGATTCATGCCTTTCGCAAAGATATTTGGGCGTAAGTGAACCCGATTGGAATTGGAACTTGGTTCTCCGATTTCCAATTCCGAGTAGTTATCCATTACACCAGCCCCACATCCAAGTTTACAGAACTTTGTATTCCGAAGCGGTCACCCAACTAGATACTGTCCTGTTTCGACGTTGCTTAAGTTCGGTGATCGTAAGTGACCAGGTGATATATACTTTAGTTGGTATGTGGCTATATCATTAGCTCGTCTCGAGGAAAGCGAAATCGCGGCACTTGCAATGACAGATGACAGGAGTGCATAACCTTTGACATTTCATGTGTCAACTTATTTTAGGCGGAAGTGCAGATGTAGCATACACATTGTGTACACACATCAATTATCGTTGATCACGTCGAGGTGGTGTAATGGTTAGCAAGTTTGTCTTTTTAGATCAATTACAACTGAATAGTGGGTTCGATCCTCACTGGATGCAATATTGCTTTTTTGTGCCACTGTAAACTACGCTTAAAAAGTCATTTCGGCGCCTCGGCTTGGTGTAATGGTTAGCAAGCTTGTCACGCTGGAACAAATACGACTGAATAGTGAGTTCGATCCGCACTGGGTGCTCCATACTTTCGGCCTTGTGCCACATCTATGCAGCGCTTAGAATATCACCACATCAATTATCCTAAAGATACGTACTTGAACAGATAATAGCTGAGATATTCAGCCACCCACCCACGAAAACACATCTAATCGTTGCTACAAGATCAGGACCTTTTTTAAATTGTTTTCATTCCCAGATTTTTAGGCTCAGCCAAAAAATAGTATTCATTTGAACCCGTATGTTTAAAGGTTCAATTTTTTTCAAAAATTTTTCCCCAAGGAGACTTCGCCCTTCGGCGTATACAACTTTTTAAAAATTCCGTCCGAGACAGAGAGTTGAACCGATCAGTCTCTCAGAAAGTATCTGGAGTGCTGACAGATAATAGCTGAAATGTCAGATAGAGACAATTAGGAACCCAACGCATTAATTACTACACAATGAATCATTGTGCAGAGGTTTCAAGTTCTACGATATACTTTTTCATGTGGTCACCATCGAGATTAGTTCTTCTGTATTCCGTGTCCCGTCAGGACGTTGGCGAGCATGGCTCTCCACAATTTTAACTTTTTGCTATCTCTCCTAAACCCTGTTCTGCCATGCACTTACCCGAGTACGCGAAGTAGATTATGCAGTTTTTTCTGTCTTTATCATCAATATATCCTGTGAGTGCCCAATTTTCCAAGCCTTCTTTCCTCATTATGTGCGCGACACGTTAACAGGTCGTTGACATTTTGAAAATAGTCTTGTTTATTCAATGATCCTGATTGCAGGACGCTGACGATCATGGTTCTCCGCAATTTCTCGTCCTTTGTAACTCTTAATAAATTCTGTCTTTGTTATCTCTCGATAAAATATGCTCGCTGGTGATGAAAAGTGTCTGCATGATATTTCTCTAGGAAAATTGGTTACTTCCATGACTTGGTGACATCCATCATCAATAACAGCCATTGTGATTTCAAATGAAGAGAGTTTCTCTGTCTTGTTTCCTAGTCAAACATCATTCATTTCACTTCGGGTTGTATGCATATGCTCTACATCTACCGCTTGCGATTGTTGCACTTTCTTAGGGCCTCATCATCCATACCAAAATATGACACCCTTGAACGTACTTACAGCCTTATTCAGTAAAACTCTAGATATTTACTCTGTCTCCAGACTAAGACGAGATGTTACACAATGTCTTTTTAAGGCGGGGACCCGAGCACGTACACCCGGGCTAGGAACAAAAATGCCCGCAGCCCACGCAACCGTCGCTGGCCTCGGTGCGAGCAACGATCACCTTAATCGCAATGCTAAACTGAGGGCAAATGGATATTATGCAGCACTTCCCCAGGGCTGCGTTTGTCTTCAGATTTTAATCAAACACTAACGAAATTTTTTGATGGAGTCACCCCTGAGAGCACTCTTCCGAAAAACAGAGACGCAACTGAGAGATGATATATATATGTTAGAAACTCCTCGAGAGGAATTTACACACTAAAAGGTCATTCAGTATTACTCTATCGTGAGTGGTTCGTGGGGCTTTTATTTATTCAGTCATCTCTTCCCCAGGGCTAGGCAATTCACAGTATAATTTTTCTCAGTTGTAACGCTGTCCTTTGACGGAGTCACTCCTGAGCGCACTCTGCTCAAAACAACTGAGAAATGATATATAGATGTGTTACAAACTCCTCGAGAAGAATTTACACACTAAAACTCATCGTGAGTGGCTCGTGGGGCTTGTATTTATTCAGTGCGTGGCCGCTTTGAAGATTCTAATTCTTAGATTTAACTGCTGGTCATAAAATCACCACCACGTTTTTTTTATTTTGGTTTACCGTCCACTTCTATACGAGAGTACTGATATAGTCGTCTAGGGGGCTTATAGTTTCATGCAAACGTGACACTGCTGTTGAAGACGTGAAAAGCTGGCTCCAATTGCTTGACGCTCCGTTTTGTATGGAGAGCATCTCGGGAAGGTTATGAGAATAATCTAGAACTTAGACTGGAAGTAAACCGCCTACCTACGGATAGAAAAAAATGAATTTGGTAAATATTGAAAAAATATCAGTAATATTCAGACAAGGATGTGTCTTTACCGGATTTATTAAATGAAATAATATGTGATCTTGAGATAATTAGTCCTACCAGGATTCATATTTGGCGGCCACAATCATAACAGTGTTTGTAGCAAAAAGCTAAAAGGAAGTTCCTGCAGAAGGCAAGGAAGTAAAAGAATTGAACTAAACATCATTGCCAGGATGCATGGTTGTTAGCAAATGGAACAGGCAAACCGAATCCGAAGGCGTATGAGGATAGCGAAAGATGCCTTCCAAAATCTAAGCAAAGTATTAAGAGACAGGAAACAAAGAAAAGAATACTGAACTACTATGTAATATCAAACCACCTATATGGCAGTGAATGCTGGACAATCTCATCCCAGATGAGAATATTATGGACCAAACATGTGAGCAACGACAAAGTTCTAGAGAAAATGACAATATTCTCAAAGATGAAGAAAAGTCTTGAAGCAACCGAAATGTGTTTCTACAGAAGGATGCTGAGAATACCATGGACCCAACACGTGTGCAACGACGAAGTTTTAAAGAAAATGGAAACAAAACGGTCACTTATACTTAACATCGGGAAGAGAGAATACCATGGATGGAACATGAAGAAGAGACTTGAAGCAACAGAAATGTGGTTCTACAGAAGCATGCTGAGAATACCATGGACCCAACACGTGAGCAACGACGAAGTTTTAGAGAAAATGGAAACCAAAAGGACACTTATACTTAACATCAACGAGAGAGAATACCATGGATGGAACATGAAGAAGAGAAATTGAAGCAACAGAAATGTGGTTCTATTTAGCATGCTGAGAATACCATGTCCCCAACACGTTTTTAATACGACGAAGTTTTAGAACCTTATGGAAACAAAAATATTTTTCTTACTTAACATCGAGGAGAGAGAAATACCATGGATCGAACATGAAGAAGAGACTTGAAAAACAGAAATGTGGTTCTACAGAAGGATACTGAGAATTGAATGGACCAAACATGGAGCAATTATGAAATTTGTTTTTAATGCCGAAACAGAAAATGGGTATAGATAATATCAAACACTTTTAATGAGGAAAGAGGGCTTGAAAAATTTGACACTCACAGGTTATATCAAGTCAAGACCGACAGAGAAAAGCAGTTTATAATATACTTAGCGAGCTTGAGTAAATGGATGACAGAACAGAGTTTAGGAGAGATAACGAAAAGAGGTTTGGGTTTATTTTGGTTTACTACATATCAACATCTCAATTGGTTATTTAATGCCGACAAGATTTTTAGGATAGGTTCGTATGAATAGAATATGTATTCTTTGGTTTAGTTTGGTTTATTTTGTTTTACGGCATATCAACCTCAATGGGTTATTTAATGCCGACAAGATTTTTAGGATAGATTCGTATGAATAGAATATGTATTCTTTGGTTTAGATTGGTTTGGTTTATTTTGTTTTACGGCATATCAACCTCTATGGGTTATTTAATGGTGACAACATTTTTAGGATAGATTCGTATGAATAGAATATGTATTCTTTGGTTTAGATTGGTTTGGTTTATTTTGTTTTACGGCATATCAACCTCTATGGGTTATTTAATGGTGACAACATTTTTAGGATAGATTCGTATGAATAGAATATGTATTCTTTGGTTTAGATTGGTTTGGTTTATTTTGTTTTACGGCATATCAACCTCTATGGGTTATTTAATGCCGACAAGAATTTTAGGATAGATTCGTATGAATAGAATATGTATTCTTTGGTTTAGATTGGTTTGGTTTATTTTGTTTTACGTCATATCAACCTCTATGGGTTATTTAATGGTGACAACATTTTTAGGATAGATTCGTATGAATAGAATATGTATTCTTTGGTTTAGATTGGTTTGGTTTATTTTGTTTTTACGTCATATCAACCTCTATGGGTTATTTAATGGTAACAAATTTTTTTTTTAGGATAGATTCGTATGAATAGAATATGTATTCTTTGGTTTAGATTGGTTTGGTTTATTTTGTTTTACGGCATATCAACCTCTATGGGTTATTTAATGCCGACAAGATTTTTAGGATAGATTCGTATGAATAGAATATATATTCTTTGTTTTAGTTTGGTGTATTTTGTTTTACGGCATATCAACCTCAATGGGTTATTTAATGCCGACAACATTTTTAGAATAGATTCGTATGAATAGAATATGTATTCTTTGGTTTAGTTTGGTTTATTTTGTTTTATGGCATATCAACACCTCGATGGGTTATTTAATGCCGACAACATTTTAGGGGAGAGAGAGCTGAACATTGGGTTCATATACGAGAGAGTTATTCTTGTGTGGCCAACGCGTTAACAGTTCAGTACTAGTACTTCCGTTCGAGATTTTCTGAAAGCCGACTTCCATTCTTCCAGTATGGGCTAAATTGTGAAGAGTCTATGTAGGTTATTCACCCGGCACCGTTCCCGGGTCAGGGTAGACCTAGGAACACCAACAATAAAAAGGTGGTTCTACGCTCCTCAAAACCTCTCGATCAGTAGGCTGGCTGCCGGATGAAGTTTATCGTCATACCCCGGATTGTTTGTAGGACAGACGAGTTTGCGCATTACTCACCGGTTCCAGAAATCGGTGTCCAAGCTCGGTTAAGTTGAAGATTGTAAATGCTGATTTTCCAAAAAGAGCATTCCTACACCAGTTACAAATTTGTTGGCGTGGGGGCACTATTTGGCCATAGACAGGACCACCCCGGGTCAGGATGTATCTTGGAACAACAGCAAGTAGTAGATGCTTTCACGTTCTTCAAAAGCTCTCGATCAGAGGCCTTGCTGCTGGATGTAGTTTATCGTCATACCCAGGACGGATAATAAAAGAAACAAAAATTACCAAGAGCTACAGAGGACAGGAAATTGTGGAGATCCATGATCGCCAACGTCCTGAAGAGACACAGCACTTACAGGAAGAAATAAGAATGTTAAAAGGATGGCAGAAATAAGGTTCAAGGAAGAAAAGCGTAAAAAGACATAATTTATTAAGAGTTATGATTTATTTAAGTAGGAATAAACTTGACATCCAGTTCCTGAATGGTTGTGTCTTTTATTTCCGCCATCATTTGTTCATATAAGTATATTTACGGGGCGAGATAACAAAAGACAAAATTTATTAAACGCTCTGCAGTTTATGAAATTGCGGAAACAAATCGCGAAACCTGGAATGCCAAAGGTCAGCATAGAAGAAGAAATTGAAGTAGAAGAAGAAGAATAATAGTTTCCAAAGAGATTAGTTAAGTATAAGAAGAAAAGAAGAAAAAATATATATATATAAAAAGAAGAAAAAAGAAGGAAAGAAGAAGAAGGAGATCGTCTCCAAAACCTTATCGTTGTTCAAAGAAGAAGAAAAATGATATCCTCAGCATCCTTCTGTAGAACCAATAAGAAGAAGAAAGTCAAAAACTTCATCTTTGAGGAAAAGTTCAACATTCGCTTCCCGTAAAGGAAGACAAATGAAGAAGAAAAAAGGAGTACTCTTTTTTTTGTTACCAAAGAAATCCTCCTGTCTCGTAATAAGGCTGCCTAGCTTTTGAAGATATCCTTGGCCATCCCAATAAGAAGGATCGGATCTCAAAGTCGAAAAGAAGTACAGTCCTCTGAAGAAACAAAAGAAGAAGATATTTAAAAAAGAAGAAGAAGGATTTTAGGAGTCCCTGACCTGCGAATCGCATTTCGAAGAAGGATCCTCTTAAAATGACCATAGATTAAGTCTGAAGAAGAAAAGAAGAAGAAAAGAAGAAGAAGAAAAGAAGAAGAAAATCTCTAGGAAGAAAAGTAGAAGAAGGAGAATGAACTACCAGTACTGTGTCATCTGCGCATTTTATGTTGGTAAAAGATTAAAAAAGAAGAATGATGAATTCCGGTAAGAAAAGAATTAGAAAAGAAGAAGAATAGAAAGTTACACCGCTGTTGTTGGAACATGAAGACCTTTGGTAATAAAAAAGTTATCATTCAAATCTTAGAAAACCGAAATATATGACACTGGATTTTAAGCGCGCTATTTTTTTTTTTTTGTCAAGAATTAAGAAAAACACACTCTTTATTTTATTATACTGTCTATTTATAAAAAAAAGTATTTTTATATTTAGAAGCATATAAAAATATGTGAACTAACTACAAAGCAATATTTAGCTGGTTGCTTGTGCCATGCTAGACATTTTTTCTCGACAGAATGTATTTTACATATTTATAAACTTACCATTCGTCTTTGCTTTGAATATTGCTGTCAAATGTAGTCTGGTACTCCTGCTATATATTTAGAGATTCTTGATAAGAGCCAAAGTTAAATCTGCAAAATCGTTGGTCCGGACCTGACATTTTGTTTTCAGTCACTTTCCCACCGCCATTATTGTGGGACGACTGCTTTTGGTTTAAATTTACTTACAAAACAATTGTTCTGATGAACTTTTATAGTCATTTTTAAACGTTGTTTATTTCATTCCACACATCGCCATACTTACAAAATGTAAAATCATATAGAACCATTTAAGATTTCATAGAAAATCTGAGGGATTGATTGTGACTGTAGAGAATTGAAAGAATGTTTTTTCATCGCAAGGATATATTATAGTTTGTTTGGGTCATTTACAAGGTATTCATAAGCTTAAGATAAGATAGATTTTTTTTTTTTTTCTTCTTTCCATTTTCCCATTTTTTTTTGTCCTTGTATTATTGCTTAAAATAAATATTACTTTTTTTTTAGATCTAACAAGACTTTCGAACGTAAGATAGATTGAAGGCAAGGCATCACCATTTTACATCAGGAAGAATGGCGGAATTTTCCGGAACCGGAATCTATGCTAACAATTTCTTCTCTCACAGGTCGAAAATTTAAAGAGAGACAATGGAAAGAAATCGTTATCTTCTGATTTTCTTAACTCTTTTACTTTTTGACAGGACATATCCCCATAAGTAGTATTTTTTTTCAATATTTTCCGAAGATACAGTAAATCGCTTGCGTCTTAGTGGGAGAATTGCTTTGCTCCTGAAGTGAAATGATTAAAAAAAATAAAAAAAATATTATAATGAAATATCTATGAATCAAATTTTTTATTCATAATTTTATAAAAAAAAATGCCTGCAAAAAAGAGAATTACACTATTTAAATAAACACGTCGTGGGGGAGAAACTCTACTTGCAAATTTTGTAAAGAGAGAAAAACTGTATTTACTAGGCATTTCTTTCATTTGCTTTTACTGTTCAATTTTAAATTCACTCAAACATGTTTGAGAGTTTTGAAAAACAGAATGCCTGAATCCAGTTTCATTCCTTAAAATTCTAAAAAGAACAAAGAAAACGATAAAATTTGATGAGAAAAAGTTTAGATTTAAGCTGTGTCAACGGAGGAGGTTCAAATTAATTGAAACACCTTTTTACGTTTATTTTTTTTTTTTCATACTTTACAGTTGTTAAACTTTGCCCGAATTTTTTTTTCATGACCATTTGCAGTTTTATTATCTATCTATCTATCTATCTATCTATCTATCTATCTATCTATCTATCTATCTATCTATCCGTGATTCAGTCTCTTTTATTTCTATCTATCATTTATTGTCTTCTGTCGATTAGTTGTCATATGTCTATCTATCTATCTTATCTAAGGAAGCTCTTTGTTTCGCAATCTATCTATCTATCTATCTTTTCTCAGAATCTATCTATCTATCTATCAAACTCAGTCTCTTTGTTTCCTAATCTATCTATCTATCTATCAATCTAAAGAACTATCTATCTAGTGAACCTCAGTCTCTTTGTTTCTATCTATGCATCTATCTATCTATCTATCTATCTATCTATCTATCTATCAAACTCAGTCTTTTTTTGTTTCTATCTAATCTATCTATCAACCTCAAATCTTTGTTTCCCATTATCTATCTATCTATCTATCTATATATATATATATATATATATAATATATATATAATATTACTCAGTCTCTCTTCTTCTATCTATCTATCTATCAATCTATCTATCTTTCTAAAAATTTTGGAAAACCTTAGAACTGTGTCTCTTTGTTTCATATTTTAAATCAATTAATCTATCTATCTATGCTCTATCTATCTATCTATCTATATTTTGTAAAATATCAAAAATAAGTCTCTTTGTTTATATCTCTTATCTATCTATCTATTTTATATATCTATATATATATATATATATCTCTTTTTTATATATCATCTATAAACGCTTCCTCTTTATACCACAAATTAGACGAACATTTGTGTTTGACAATTACGAAAATGAAACAACAATTCAGTTAATTCATATCTATTATCTATCTATCAATTTTTCGAATCTATCTATCTATCTATATTCTATCTATATATAAGATCACGTCCGTTTCAATCTAAAAATCTATCTATCATATCTATCTATTTATTTATTCTTGAATTCCCAACCCCAAAAAAGTATCAGAAAATTTGTCGAATTTGACGTGAAAAATTGATGATCGAACAACGCAAAAATAAATAATGCCTGAATTTCTTTTATCTTTTTCTCCATATCTATTCTCTGAAGAAGCCCTTTATACTAAAAAATTTTCTTATGTTTTTTTGATAAACGTTTTCTATTTGTATTTGTCACATCATTCAGATCTATATTTTATCTTTATTTGAGTTCAACTTTCGAAAAACTAAAAAAATGATTTTGATCCCCATCATAAATTATCTCATCCCGTGGAGCTTTAAGACACACACACAGCTGCAAACACACACATATATATATATATATATATATATATATAATTTAATTTGACTACCTGCTCTTAGTGGGCACCTAATGTTTAAAATGCATTTAAAAAAAAATTAAGTCTTTCTAGAAGATCTTATTTTAGATTCACTTTCAAGCATTTAATATTTTCTATAAGTAAAATATTTTGCTGCATTTCAAACCGAAACTGAATTTATTGGAATGATTTTGTAATCACTAAAATCGTCCTTATTGACAAATATGTCAATACAATATAATTCGCTTTATTAAACCAATCTTTTGTTGATATAATATACTTTTCTTTAACTTTTTCCCGGTTTATAAAAGGTTTAGACATCTTGAAATCATTTGTCGTAAGAATCACTGTAAACCCTTTGAGTTATTTACCTCGAAAAAGAAGAGGTTAGAATCGTCTTGTGTCAGTCACACTTGTCTTCCCAAATGAGCAATGGTGAGAGGAAAATGATCATTCAGGCCTTCAGTAATGGTTCCAACATCCATACTCCGGCTTCTGTTTTCAAACTCCATCCAAGAACCATCAAGAGAACGCTGAATAAGTTTTAAAAAGATGAAACATTAGAGAGCAAAACTGGATCATGTGGTCATAACAAGAAGAGGGATCATCATTCCAACTTAGAGTTAAAGAGATCAATTAGAAAAGATCCAACTCAATCTATAAGACGTTTGGCACGTGAGAGAGAAGTTTCAGCTATGATAGTCCAAAGAGCAGTGAAAAGAGACTTGCAAACGAAATCGTATGGGAAAGGCGTGTGGCAACTTGTTACTCCAGGACAGAAGATTAGAAGGTTAGAGAGAGCGAAGATCATCTTGAATAAGTTGGAAAATGATCCTGAATAATATATATATATATATATATATATATATATATATATATATATATATATATATATATATTCATATATATATATAATATATATTACAAATTCATGAATTATTCATACAAAAACAAATACAAAAGGTTAATGATTTAATTGGCGAGAAATCCATCGTCGCAAACAATTCAAATAATATACAAAAACCCCCGAACCTGTTATGAATGAAAAGATCCTTGTTTTTATAAATTTCTGTTGCATTAGTTCTTATTTTTTTACAAGCTTTCGTCTGTTCCTACAGACATCTTCAGGTATTTAAAAGATCAAACTCAGCGTTGCTTCTGCACGACTCCAAAAACAATAACTCATTTCTAATAGCATTTTTTTTAAATTAAAAGACGCTGAGTTTGAGCGGATACAACAATACATATATTTTCGTTGTCCTCTTATTACTGAGAGAAAAAAAAAAGAACAACATCTATTCTATACCTGAAGATGTCTGTAGGAACAGACGAAAGCTTGTAGTAAAAATAAGAACTAATGCAACAGAAATTTATAAAAACAAGGATCTTTTCATTCATAAAAGGTTCGGGGGGGTGTATATTATTTGAATTGTTTGCGACGATGGATTTCTCGCCAATTAAATCATTAACCTTTGTATTTGTTTTTGTATGAATAATTCATGAATATATATATATATATATATATATATATATATATATATATATATATATATATATATAATATATATATATATCTAAAAAATATATATATTTTATCAGTAATATAGTGCAAATGTAAATATAAAATGGAAAAAAAAATAAACTAAAATAAAAAAAAGTTGTTTCATAACATTGCAATTTTTAACTTGTTTTTTAATTTTTTCATGCCATATGACTGTCGGACTTTGGTTTTGAACTTCAATGTCTCATGATCTATATATTTTCATCAATGACCACCCAATAAAAGGCCCAACTTTATTCAAAAAAATTAGATGAATAATAATGTTTTCAGTGTAAAAAACATTTCTTTGTCTTTATATTGTGATGTTGTATTTTTATATAATAACAGTTGTCAATTATTCAATTGAAAAAATATCTAATGATCAGGGAAAATATATATATATATATATATATATATATATATATATTTTTTGTGTGTTTTTTAAACCAGGCACCTTCTTTTTATAATAAAATATTTAAGTAAATTTTCTCATTATATTGATTTTTATAAACTACATTTTGAAATCATCTTTAATTCTTCATTTAATTCTTGGCATGAATTTTATCGTAACTCTATTATTTATAAAATGTTACTCAAATTTATATGAAACCTGATGAATTATATATTGAACTTTTTTAAATTGGTTTGATAGTCAAGTGATTTTTCTTTTTGTATTTATAAAAATTTTCAAAAAAAAAATCACATTTTTCTTAAAATAAAAAAAAATGTAATTTGAATCGGTTAAAATCCTTTCTGTCTAAAGGTTGATTTTTCATGGTTCCGGATAGATTTCTTCTTTTTTTTATTCCTGTTTTAAAATCTTCACTTAAAAATTTCATTAACATAAATGGGGGGGTAAATAAGTCGTTTTAAAAAACAAGATGAGTTGATCTTTCCGGTCCAAACTCCTTGCTTCCCTAAAATGAACAGGAAAATATTTTTTTTGGGATTAAGTTGAAAGTGATTTCAATTTTATTCATAATTGCATAGCATTTAATTCCTCTATTGACAGGTAGAGGTTTAGGCATGCACACTTGTTTTTTTTTTAACAGATGCATATTTTTTTACGAATTTAAAGACCATCTACTTATATATATTTAAATGTTTTAACATCTCCGTTTGATTTAATTTAGTTTTTACTAAAGCAAAGTTTATATGGTATTTAAAAAAATAAACAAGACCAACTTGCTTTCCAATCCTTTTCAATAATATTTATTTTATTTTATTGTTTTATTTTCTTGTTTGAATATTTGAATAAAAATAAATCCTTCTAAAGTCCACTTCAACACTAAATTTAACATATTTGTAATTTAAACTCATTATGTTTTATCTATTAATTATTTTCTTTTCAATTTTATCTGGGCCCTCTTCTATCACCTCAAGGTAATTATAACAAAATATTTTTTCCGTTCAGTTTCCCTTAAACAAAGTGTCCCATGTTTAGGATCATTTTCTCAAAATTTATTGGACTCTAATTTTTTGAAATTGTTTTTTTTTCCTTCCATTGATTATATTAATATTAATTTACATGGGGTATAAATTTTCAAATTTAAAAAAATATGCATTTGGAAAAAAAAAAAAAAATGTTAAATTTTTTTTTTTTAACATTTTTTGCAATTTCTATGATCGATTCAAAATTTCTATCTTGTTTTAATATTAATGTCCCCTGAGAAGGAAATCTGCAATAAATTGGGATTAACCAACCAACCTAGCCATATTTGTAGACGATTTTTTGTTTTTTTTATTATTTATATATTGTTTATATAAGTATATGTTTATATTAAATTTTATATGACTTTTAAATTATGATCATTAAATTTTTTTTTTTATTAAATAAAAACTTTTTTTGTGTATTTTTAAGTATATATATATATATATATATATATAAATGTCTTTCTGAGTTTTCATTTAAAATATATATTCTGTACTATGTATTCAGAAATTTTTCTCTATCTATCATGCTATCCAAAACTAGTCTGATCTCTTTCTCTCTTTAAAAAATAATATATATATATATATATATATATATATATATATATATATATATATATATATATATGCGTTCGTGTGTGTGTGTGTGTATGTAATAGATAAATGGATCCTTTAATTGCCCACAAAACGTGACCACGATGAATCATCGGCGCTGACCACGATCTGTCACAGAACACGTCAGACATTTAAATAGTACAGAAAGTCAAAATTATATGTGGACTTTGAATATATTTGATTTTTTTTTTTCCTTCTCAGACCTAAATTCTAGAATCAACAACCCTTTTCAGACTTTAACCCATTTCTAAGGGAGGATAAAAGTCGTTTTCCTAAATTTTTTTATTTTATTTTTTTCTTTTATTTTTTTTCGTTTTAATTTTTTCAATTGGAATTCAAATATGGCTGTGTTTATTGTTTTTAACGTTTGTTTCCTCGACTCACAGTTTTCTCAAACATCATCAGTTGATAAAAATTTTTTTTTAAAAAAATCGAGCATTTCGTTTCAAAAAAAAAATTTTAAAATATGACTCTTGACTAATAAAATATATATATATATATATATATATATATATTTATTTATATTTTCATTTAAATTCTTTTTTTTCTGTTTGTTTATATTTCCAAGATTGAGGTATTATGTTATTTTTAACATTAATGGTATTTAGGTTTTTTGGTATAACCATATTTATTCAAACGTTTGGCCTTTCAGTTTTTTGTCTATATTTTGAGATGAGGTATATATATATATATTTATATTATTCGACTATTGTCCTAAACTTGTCGCCATATTTATTATAACAATTCGGGCTTTCAACATCTGTCTATAAAAGATATGAGACAACAATAAAATTTACATTATTCAAACTATTGTCCTCAAATTTGTCGCCATGCATTTATTTAAAAATGGCAAAATGTTCTGAGCCTATCTCACAGCCCAGGAAATATGATATGCAATTTGAAAAAGACATGTAGAAAGGATGTGCCAGAGAAAAAAATAATAATATAAAAAAAACTGCAATATGACAGGTTAAATTTATGAATAATAGGTGGGGAAAATTAAAATTTTATTGAAACATGAACACTCATCTGGATTTTTTGTTTGCTAAAAAAATTTTCTTATAATGCCTGCAATTCATACAGAGATCCTCCCCTTCGGATAAAGGCATTTAAAAAACATCCAGTGATCAGGATCCAAAAGTAGCCAACTTCTCTTCCTTTAAATAAGCAGATTACTATAACTGATATCCATTAAACATGGTATTGATAACTATTGCTTAAAAGGTTTACAATGGCTGAGCCATTGTTCTCTTAGTATTCTCGACATTCCAATCATCTGAAGAATGTCCGAAAACGTTATTTTTCAAGATGAAAACAATAGTCCAATTAATGAAATAGTAACGAATAAACCTGTCAAACATCCAATGTATTTTCTTGAAACATTCATATTTGTAAATGCAGAATGTCAGGATGTCTTCTGTTTTAATTTTAAATCAATGGACAATTGTTTTCATTTTGCAGTTGCATTTTTGCTTTTTCTTTCCTGAGCAAATTAAAAAATTCCCAAGATTTTAAACACCCCTCTCAAGAACATTTTCAATTCACGACCAGTTTAATGTTATTTCATTTTCACAATCCGCTATTTTGTTACACCTTAAAAAAAAAAACAATTTAGGAAAATGCTTATCAAATAAAATATCTTTCAATAGCTTTTAACTGCAAATGAAAAAAAATAAAATAAGGTATTACTTTCTTTATGGATCTCGATCATTCAACTGTAAAAACCAAATTGGTAATTGCCTTATGTTTCAAAACAAAAAAACTTGTTAATTGTAGACATTCAACTTTTTTAAGGGGAAATTTTCTGTAAAAACAAAACCAGTCTTGGTTTGTTGTTGCTTGGATAGGATATGCATGATTTTATCAAGAACAAACATATATTTATTTCAAAGACAACGAATTAGTCTAGGTACAAATAACTATCTAAATATTATCTTTTCATGTCCACCTTTTAACCATTTGAAACCTAATTCCTTAAAACACAAAAATTTTTTTCAAAAACTCTCAAGGCTAACCCTTCAGCTAGGAATATCGAAAAATAAATTCTAAATGGCTGTCTACAATTAAACATTTTTGACTGTTTTATCGACTATATTAATAAAAATATGAAATAGACTTTATACTTTGCCCATGTGAAGTAATGGTGGGGAATTTTTTATAATTTATTTATGGGATTTTTATTTGATTGTCTGCCATTTGAAATAACACAGACATGTTTAAGGTGGAAAATAACCAATATAGTCTGAATTTTTTTGATGATACAAAAAAAATTAATTTTAGATCAATGCTTCTGTTTTGTCTTTCTCAAAATTGATGAACAAAATCACAAATATAATGAGAAAAATTAATCACCTTTTTTTATTAATTTTGTATTGTCAGAAACTTGGATCAAAATCAATTCAGGCATTTTGAATTTGGAATTTTTTTTTAAGCTAATGATACTTCATAAAAAATATTAATATAATTTAATAGAGAGAATAAAATTATAAATCCTTATATATATATAATTGTATATATTTTAGATTAAGCTTTAAACGTTGTATCTTAGAAATGATTAAAATATCTCACAAGAATTCCCAAAGTTTTTATAATACTATTGGACTCTACTTTGAGCAATAAGAATGTATAATTACTCTCTAAGCTTTATTAGAAGATTCTTGATGAAATGAAATCAAAATGACATGTTCATCATTAATTAATCATAGCTAAGGATCTGAAGCTCATGAAGTATTGAAATAAAGTTCTATATATATATATATATATATATATATATATATACAAATGTAAAAGAATGAAGAGAAAGATTTCAACGTTCAAAACGTTAATTTAAAACAGGGCTCAATACAAAAGTAGAGCAATAAATATTTATGCAGTGTTACATTAGAAAATGCACATACCCACTACAAAAAAATGCATCTTTGTTTGAACGTCAAAATTTTTTTTTTAACGTCTCATCAGGTGGAAAATCACGATACTATATATATATATATATATATATATATATATATATATATATATATATATATATATATATACGCGCGCGTGTTTGTGTGTGTGTGTGTCTGTATGTATTAAAATTAGTTATTTTAAATGTATTGTAATATGCTGTGACTGGTTTGAAATGTAATTTTGATGAATGTCATAGAACCGTGTTACGAATTTACGACTTGCATCTAGCAAAATGATTTGTTGTCCCAATACAATATATATATATATATATATATATATATATATATATATATATATATATATATTCGACGTTTGAGGGTCAAGCAGATCAGTTCCTAGGAAACCGACATCCCGGACATCAAACACGAGATATGTTTATCGTGGTGAATGATTTTGCGCAGAAAACTTTTTGAAGGGCCAAATACAGAGACCTGGTTCACTACGTACAACAAGGGCCCCAAACGACCCCATCCAAGGTTTTGAATTCAGAGCTGTCATTCTTCTTGGCCAGTTATAGAAGCCAGTCTGTCCTGCTACTTACCCATAGATTGAGGAGTAATTAACACTTAAGTGAACGTAATGGTTTCGACTAGAATTCGAACTCTGCTCGCCGATTCCTCACTCCAAGATGCTATCCATTACTCGACCGTGCCTCCACATTTCGATGTATGAGGGCCAATCAACTCATTTCCGAGAGAGCGACAAATCATTTGATTATAGTCATAGTGAAGTCTTGTGCAGCACTTTCAGGAAGAGCCGAATACAGAGAGTTTGGGAGAGTTATTCATATAAGTTCTACTAATTAATCCATAGTTGGGGGAAAAGAGGGTACTTGCGATTAAGTGAATATAACAAAGCTTTACTGATATAAGTTTTACTAATTAATCCATATGTGGGGGAAAGTGTACTTGTGAATAAGTTAATAATATAACAAAGCTGACAGGAATTTGATCTCGACTCTTCGAACTCCAATTCCGAATCGTTGTCCATTACACCACCTACTTATCTAAGCTTATTGTAGCTGGAATTCTTAAGCAGTTATCCATCAAAGCACTGGCCAGGCTCGACGTTGCTTAACTTCAGTGATTGAACGGGAAACGGTGTTTCAACGCAGTATGGTTTCAATCCAGTAGTGTACAGAATATATACAGCTCTATATTTTGTATGCATATTGTAATGTTTTATTCATTTCAACCCAAGCAAGGTAACAAAGCCACTGAGATGCAGGGGATTAATGAGTGTGAAAGAATAAAGGAAACTGAAAATAATAACAAGGAGTGGGAACAATAAAAGAATCAGGAATTAAGAAGACATAAGATAACGATTAAAACTGCATTTAAATTTTTGGAGTTGAAACTTGTCAGGAAAGCAAGAAGCAGAAAGAGACTTCCACAAGCGATAAGTGCGAGAAAGAAACTGTTATCATAGAACTTACGGTTGCATCTAGCCATTTGAACTTTAAGTTGATGAGACCTCACCGCCAATCTAGTACTGCGCTTAAATTCATAGTCTAGGTATCATAAAAGAAAGTTCAGAACAGTTACTATGAACATATTTATAGAAAAGGCACAGCGTGGCTACGAGGTATTTGAGAACACTATTGTTCTCCAAATACAAGGCCCAAGAGTCACTGAAGATAGAGGCTTACTAAATCAAATTGATGTAAGGATGTAAAAGGAGGAAGTAAGAAGTGGCTATTATGAGGGTATTTAGGATAAATAACTGTTGATCTTAGAGGTTAAGAACATAGTAATCGGGAAAGCATCCTCTTGGGATTGTGTCATGAATATACAATGTATATTATATTTATTACAATGTACATTATACAATGTATTTATTTGTCTATATTTCTGAGATAAAATATTTTATTTAATTTTTCATTTATTTTATCAATTGTTTCACAACAAACAATTTTCCTTTTTTTTTTATTCTTCTTTCGATAGATTCTTTCGAACTGAATTAATTCTTTATTTTATCTCAAATAGGTCATTTTTCTTAATTATTTCATTCACAGTGCCTTAAATACTGAACCCTTTATTTCGCACATGGTGGCACAAAAATTGGTTAGATCCAGTGACAGACCCAAAGAAGGTGAGTTCAATGGCTAAAACTAAGGCAGGTGGAGAACTTTCTAGAGGGAAAAGTTAGCAGGAGATAACTGATAACTGACATCCATCAAACATGGCACGTGGAATTAGAACAGTCTACTCCAGTGATCGAAATAAAGGGTTCAGTTCGAAATTCCAACCACCTGAAGAAGGCCGGAGCGTACAACGGCCGAAACGTTGTGACAAATATGGCGACAAAGATGAGGACAATAGTCCGACTAATGTAAATACTGTAATGTATATTATATTTATTACAATGTATATTATATTTCCTATTTAGGCTCATTCATACATAATGGTTTTGATGGCTAATGCTTTATATATACAGTGTAACCCGGATATAAGAGAGTTGTTGGGACCGGAGAAGAAGTCTCTTATATCCAGATTTCTCTTATATCCGGGTTTGGTCTATTATATATACATTAACACAGGGCATTTGGGACCTGAGAAAATCTCTTATATCCGGGTTTCTCTTATATCCGGATTTCTCTTATATCCGGGTTTGGTCTATTATATATACATTAACACAGGCTCTAATTTGGGACCTGAGAAAATCTCTCTTATATCCGGGTTTCTCTTATATCCGGGTTTCTCTTATATCCGGGTTTGGTCTATTATATATACATTAACACAGGCTCTAATTTGGGACCTGAGAAAATCTCTCTTATATCCGGGTTTCTCTTATATCCGGGTTTCTCTTATATCCGGATGACACTGTACTTTAAAAGCCGTTTACTTTTTGTGGGGAGCTCCTAAAACACGTAATGTACATATCTGTATACGTACATTCATCATCAGCATCATCATCACCATCTACATTACTTTTGTAATCGTAGGTCGGATCCTAATGCAGAAGCCACACTAACTCTGGGCGCGGACGAAGTTTAACGTCTTACCCAGGACGCGGACGTAGTTTATCGTCTTACTTTGGACACGGACATAGTTTATCGTCTTACCCTGGACGCGGACGTAGTTTATCGTTTTACCTTGGACACGGACGTAGTTTATTGTCTTACCCTGGACGCGGATGTAGTTTATCGTCTTACCCTGGAAGTGGACGTAGTTTATCGTTTTATCGAGGACGCGGACGTAGTTTATCGTCTTACCCAGGACGCCGACGAAGTTCATCGTCTTACCCTGGACGCGGATGTAGTTACCTTCTTCTAGAGCTTTATTTAAACAGGCAGGACCTATAAGGCAGCAGATAGTTTCGCATTCAGAGTTTCCTTCTCCTAGACTTGTTGCTATCCAAGGTTACAGGACTGCTATTTTACCCATAGCTATGGTGGAGAAGATAAGGTTTTTATATATTTCCAAAGCACGTACCGTGAATGTAATGACCTCGACTGAAATTCGAACTCGGCTCTCACATTCCTCAATTCGAGCCGCTAATCATTTAACAACGGTCTATCAACGGCAGCCATCAGCAATTCTGGTATAGTTATACCTTTACATGTTTTTTCGTCATTACCCAAACAGTTTCTGCGTTGATGCCCTCTCCTACGGTGCGAATATGACTGAAGCCGAGAGGCCAGGTCGGGAACAATAATATTGCAGATTCTTCTTTCGATTTTATCAAGGATCTCTAAAAACCAAGAGCAGCAGACCGTATATGACAGTAATATTCAAAACATGGACGAATGATTAACTTATAAATATGTAAGATAGATACGAAGGAGAAAGATTGTCTAGCACGTAAACAGTGAACCAAATTTTCTATCAGTAGACCAAGCAATTGATTTCAAATGATCGTTCAACTTCATGTCAGCGAAAAACGTTTGTCCAAGAAAGAGCAGAGCCACTCTCTTGGAGGTTACCATCTTCCATACTAAGCGTACGCTGAAAGACTTCCTTAGCCGATTAATACAAAGAAGGTTCGTTTTGGAGTCGTTAAAATTAACAAGCAATTCCTTGCCCCAGTTAACAACAGATTGTAGATCCTTTTTTTTCAGATCAGCTGACAATTTGACCTAACCGAACCGATTAGACTTACCATTATGCAGGTGAAAATAACTGTTATCATCATAGATAAGAGTTGAGAACTGATGCCATCAGGAAGGTCGTTGATAAAAACTAGGAACAACGCATGTTCAAGAATTGAGTCCTGGGGAGAACCGGCGTTAATGCAAAATGATCTAGAAGAGTGTTGACCATGTTCACCAAAGTCTATGAATATAGAATACAGCGCAGTACGTAATCTGTTCAATGAAACAACGTTAAAGATTAACACTCACGAGTCAGACCCTCTACTAAATCTGACTATATCGCCAATACCACCAGCAGCTGTTCCGTAATTCTTCAGTCTTCGATATCAAAGGCTGGCAGTGAATATTTAGCCACACACATGGCCGGTTACATTTATACAAGGCCGCATTGAATATTTCTCCGAGCCCGTAGCCTCGGCCAAAAACCCTTCTATTCGAACGCGTAAAAACGGGTTCAGGGGCAGTCAACTTCCTCGTCCGAGTTATCAAAGGCTGGCAAAAAATATTCGGGAAAAACATGGCCGCCTTTATACACGTCGCATTGAATATTTAAAGCCTTCTGATTGGTTAACCCTTCTATTGGAAACAAAAATGAGTCAGCCTATTTTGGCTGGCTCACTAGTAGAGCAGGGTACCCAAAAATTCCAACAAAGAGTTGCCGTTCAAGACAATTTTCAGTTCGTCATTTGATAACAAAGACCGATTCTTTACAGAAATTCGTCCAAAATTCCTTAACCTTTCAACTTTTGAAGAAGACCGGTATGCCAAAGCCTGTGAAATACCTTCGATGCATCGAA
Organism: Acanthosepion pharaonis; assembly: GCA_903632075.3. NCBI lineage: Eukaryota > Metazoa > Mollusca > Cephalopoda > Sepiida > Sepiidae > Acanthosepion > Acanthosepion pharaonis. Next base: position 53,026 of record CAHIKZ030001462.1, on the reverse strand, counting down.
AGTCACAGCCTGAGCTTCACCAATCTTATCTAAAGCTTGATATAGTACTTTCAGAATTTTTTAATCAAAGTTGCCTAGAGAAGGAAATAAATATTGCTTATCTGAAAAAAGACCATTTGAAGTGAGTTGCTTAATTAATTGTATGAGGGTTTATAGATTGTTATCACAGGAAACCGACAGCCTGATAATAGCACATATATATATTTGATTATAGTGGTGAAGGTTTTGCAGGACCATCCACACTTTTTTCGAGGGCCGAATACAGAGACCTGGTGCACTTTATAGGACCACAAGGTCCAAAGGACCCTCCGCATGTTTTTGAATTCAGAGTTTTCCTTCTCCTAGACCAGTTGCCATATCATATATAGAACCCAGTCTGTCCTATATTTATCCATAGCTGGAGGGAGAAGAGGAATACCTTTCCAAGGGACACTAACGTATATATATATAAATATATATATATATATATATATATATATATATATATATATATATATATATATATATTATTTATTTAAAATATGATTCCAACACGCTACAGTTCTAGTTCTCATGTTTCAAAAACAAGAGCCGAAAACTTCAATATAATTATTTGAATTAAATTGAATTAAAGTACTAAGCTCTGTTCCATCTTCAAGCGAAATTTTTTTGGAATAACTTATTTCTGAAGTTTACTAAAGAACTTTGGATTATTTAAAAAATTCCTGTTTTTATATTTTGTTTTTTCACACACACAAAAAAACACAAAAACACATATATATATATATATATATTGATGCATGTTTCATTAAATCAACTGACCAACTGGAGAAAATTACGCAGAGACTCACGGAAATTAATGTAAGTGTCACTTTTGATAATGGCTTCTGGAAGCCGAAAGCTTAGATTGGATTAAAAAATATGGATCAATATTGTGATTTTCTTTCTTCCTTTAATGAAAATGTTATTAAGCTTATCAGACGATATGAAAAGAATTTACATAAAATAAATCGACAACACTTGCCTATATTATTTAATGAATCATGCATCAATGAAAAAATGCTGCCTAAATCCACACACGATGGTTGCTTTAATTACCTTAGAAATAAAGGCAAAAATTGTCCAACATTTGGATGTTTTTAATATCATGCTGTTCCATAATCTAAGCTTTCGACTCACATGAGCCATCTTCAGAGTGGTTATATGGGTATTTAGACAAAGATATTCACCATCAAATATGATATGCTATTATGTTGACATAGAAAATTGCTTAGATCGAGGAATAGCATAATAAAAATTATCCAAATGTTGAACAATTTTTGTCTTTATATTCACCCGAAATTAAGCAAATATACGGAGTTTAGAACGGCTCCTGATCAAACATAATAGACATTCATTGTCTGTTATATTTAACAAAATATGTAATTTTTCTTTTTGTTTTCAAATGACTGTCAATCGTTGCATTTAAAAGCAAAAAGAAAAATTACGGTAGTGGATATCAAAAAACAGTTTTGTATTACTACTTGCACCCGTTAATATCACAAACTTTTGTATTACTACGTACACGCCTGAAGAGGATCTTGGAAGAGGATCGAAAGTACTTGGGAAATGGGAAATAAAAACGATTTTCATAGTTACAGTATATTTCTTAAATCATTTAATTGCAATACACGGAAGGTTATTTCCGAGTAGGAATGGAAGGAATGGATTTTACTAAAAAATAAGCAGACATAATGTCCGTAATTTATTTATCAGACAATATATATATATATATATATATATATATATATATATATATATAGAGAGAGAGAGAGAGATGATTCTCTTTAATGTTCTCTCTCTCCTTTTATATATATATATGTCTATATGTAAGCAAATATATGGATATAGATTTGATTGTAAAAATACAATTTTAAACAAACAAAAATCAGTATATTCAAAATTTTTGTTTGTTTTTCCGTATATTTTTCTTCATATGTCTATATATATATATATATATATATATATATATATATCAGAAATTTTGTAGGAAATGTAATTTTCCCTGTTTAATTAAAAAACAGAGCATTTACTTAAATAAATTGTATCGATAAAAATAATGTATAAACACAAAATGTATTAAATAATTGTTGGACTTAATCCATGTCATTACACACACACACACACACACACACACACATATATATATATATGTATGTATGTATTAATAAATACGCATAGACCTTTGTTTATAAAAGTTAGAACTAATGTTAAGTAAATTTTTTTTCAAAATTTTTTTTAAATCGTTACTTCATAGCACTTTTTTTTTTAACTAATTGAGTACTGATATGTTTACACCATAAGTAAAATTAAGTAAATATTTGCTTATCTGTGTATGCATGCCATCTTACGTATATACAGTTACTAATATCACGTTATTTGGTTTAAATCCACAAAAATATCTATATCTATCACTTTATCATATATATATATATATATATATATATATATATATATATATATATATATAGATAGATATATATGTGTGAAAAAATAAATGTATACATAAATATAAATATATATATATATATATATATATAATATCATGGTATTATAAAACCCAGGCTGTGTGTGTGTGTGTGTGTGTGTATGTACATTTATATATTGGATCGGATTTCTTACAAATTTTTCAAACCGATTTCAAAGAAAACTTCACAGGACTACGTAAAATTAACTTGAGGATTTGTTCTGACAGCACCAAAATTGGAAAAACAAAATTGTTTTTGCACGAAATCAATTTGAAAATGCACAATTATTTTATTTTTTTCCTTTTCTGGAATGAAAGGGGACAACTCATATCGAGTTATACTTTTATAAAACCCAGGTCGTTTGTGTGTGTGTGTGTTGTGTTTATTTATATATGGGATCGGATTTCCACATTTTTCAACCGATTTCAACAAAATATCACTTTTTTTTTGAGTTTGGGTTTGACCAATTCAAAAAAAAAAAAACTAATTAAGACATGCGTGTCCGTTCAATTTAAACAATAATCTTTGTCAATTTTATTTTTCAGTCTTTATGATGGTCGATACTTGATCCATCACTTACAGTTACATACGGGCTCTACTGCTAGTATATATATATAATTATTTATCATATTATATTCGCGGTATTTTATTATTGAAAGCCTCAATATCAGAGATAGAGCCCTATTTGGTTGATTAATGTGAGTTTTTGTAACCCTTTTCACGAAGTTTTTTCAATAGTCAGATATATATATATATATATATATATATATATATATATATATATATATATATATATATATATGTGTGTGTGTGTGTGTGTGTGTGTGTGTGTGTGTGTGTGTGTGTGTGTATGCATTTATATATTTTGAAGTAGTTTCCATGTTCAAACGAGTTGGGTCAAATTTAAGCCAAATATAGATCGAAATCCGATTGAATGATAACATAACGATTAAATTGCAAAAGTTTATCAATCTAACATGTTCCACTATTATTAAAGCTTCCCCAGAGATATGGAGAAAAAAAAATTTTTTGTAGTTTGATTTTCATTTGTTAATCCTGTTTCACGGGCATTCGACTTGTTAAACCGACGTTAGTATAATTTTTGGTTTTTCCATATTTAAGGAGTTTCTTGAAATTTCGGATGAACACGTCGCCTCTCTTTGGTCTTTCTCTTTAATACTATCTGTCTATATTTCTGATTATTACATTATTTGGACTGTTCATCACTGCCATATTTACAACGTTTCGGCCTTCTTCAGGTGATTGGAATTTCATCGACCCGGGTAGATTGCGCCATGCCTCTTCCGCACGTGTCAGTGTTAAAAAATCTTAATAAAACTCTCCAAATTTTGGTAACACCAGAATATGGACTGGCATTGAACTCACAACTTTTTCGGTCTAATCACTGGATATAACCAACGTCTTTATCCACTGGGCCATGTGCCCTGTATGAATTTTAGGGACTCATAAACCTAATGTCCTACTATTTTTCCCCGTGCTCATATTGCAAATTTTTCTGTTATTATTATTATTAATAGCCTTTTACCACAAAAGATATTGCAATTTTTTTTTCTTGTTTCATTGCTTTTAGATCTATATAAATTATTAATGATCAAAAATTTAATAATGTCTTCTTCTTTTTTTTCTCATATTCTCTGCAATCCTTTTGCGTCTTAGTGGCTTCATTGCCTTGAATTATACTTTTCATACTTTACTAACATCTTTTCTTTTTCTTTTCATCCTTTCCTTTCTTCTCAATTCGTCCATTTTTTTTAATTATTATATATTTTTATATTCCTTTCTTTTTTTTTTTCAAAGTTTTTTTTTTTTTTTTTTTTTTTAATCAAAAGTTTTCTTCCTCTTATCCTGATAAGAATTTCAATTCTTTTTAAAAAAAAAGAGTCCCCAAGTTTTTTTTAAAAAATCACATTCTATCCTATCATCAGTTAAATAAAAACTATAAATAAGATGCACAAAAGAAAAAAGCGAAAAGTTATTAAACTCATTTTTTCAGCCTTTGAGCTGAAACAACGAGACGGGAAACCGCGAAAAACGAGACGCGGTCCGAAATCAACCGATAGAAAACAATGGCGTTCCCTGTCGAATGACATTTTGACACATTCTTAATTGGTCTCCACGCTTTTATTTGTCGATTAATTTTCCAAACCTTCTTTATTTATTTTCGCATTTGGTGGGAAGCAGATCTCAGATTTGATTTATCATTTATTCCTTAATTTAATTTAATTTTTCATTTTTTAAAAAAAAAAAAAAATATTTTTTATTTTGGTCAAACATTTTCAGATTTAATACTTAAATTTTCAGGAAAAGAAAAGATATTCTTTAGATCAGCGAACCTTCCAAACTACTTTTTGTCTCATTTTTTTAGATCCTTGACTCATCAAGGGCGACAACTGAGTCGGTTACTCGTATAAGTGGTATTTGCTGTTGGTCGCTTAACGTCATTTTAAGTTCAGTTCTTTTCATTTGGATACCCTCCATCATTCCCTGGCTTTTTATTTTTTTGAGATTATATCACGTTCTTATAATGTCCAGTGGTCAATTACATTTTATAGCCATCATTTGACTTTTATTTAAGTATATGAAAGAAAGGTGAGAGAAGTCGTTCGGAAAATGGCTGAGATTTAAAACTAGCTTAATTAGAATAATAGCTTTTCCTGAAGATGCCTATTAATAAAACAAAGACATGCTTGTTGTAAAATTCCTGTCCGGTATGTTTGGCAAATAAATTTTTTATTTTTTTTATTTTGATTGTACAACATGCCTGGCATTTTATACAATATATATACCTTTTATACAATATATATATATATAATATTAGTGGTAAATATACACAGACATATGCAAAATATATAAATACCCATACATGTATATTTTTTGAATAAAAATTCCAAGAGGATAGAATCCAGGTAGAACTCAATGTCCAGGACAGAGTAAGGATATAATAAAAAGGCTTAAACACTAATATTGATGGTCATAATTTATTCCATTGGAATCGTAAATACGATCCAATTCATCAGACCTACAAATTCAAAAAAAAAAACAGAAAAAAACAACCCCGAAATATAAAATAAATTTCATATATTATATATTCTCTTTAAAATCTGTTTTTATTTCTCAGGATTGTGTTATGAAAATACAATGTATATTATACATCAATAGTGCATGTGCACTGTAGAGAACTCACTCCATTGTCGCCTCGGAACGATTGAATTTTGACCAAACAGGGAGCTATATTTATCTTGCCAGATAAATTAACCCGCATATTAAATTAAATAAACAGATTGCGACTGCTATTAGAGAGAGATGTGATTAAATATACTTTAATATTTTAAATAAAATTATTCAGTACTAGCAGTAGAGCCTGGCGTTGCCCGGGGATGTAACAGTAAGAGATAGATCAAGTATCGACCATCATAAAAACTGAAAAATAAAATTGACAAAGATTATTGTTTAAGGTTGACGGTCACGCATGTCTTAATTAGTTTTTTTTGTTTTTTTTTTTTACGAATTGGTCAAACCCAAACTCAAACAAAAACATTGTTTTCAATCGTTATGAGTCTACCGATTGAATAGAATTTTATTATAAACAATTGTCTTGTAAATGGAATTTTTAAAGCATTCTGAATGTAAAAAATAAAGAAAAAAATTGCAAGACAATAAGAAACACTACCTGCCAAAAAAAATGTTTTGTTGAAAATGTTTTTAAATGTAGGAAATCCGATCCCATATATAAACGAACACACACACACACACAAACCTTAACAAATAAGTATAACTCGATAACTCGATATTAATAAGTATAACTCGATATGAGTTGTCCCCCTTTCATTCTTTATTCGAAAGCGATGCCTCTTAATCGTGTTTTTTCATTGATTTCGTGCAAAAACAATTGTTTTTCCAATTTTTGGCGCTGTCAGAACCACTGCAAGGTAATTTTATATAGTCCTGTGAAGTTTTGTTGAAATCGGTTGAAAATGTAGGAAATCTAGATCCAATATATAAAAAGACAACACACACACACACACACACACACACACACACACACACACACACACACACACACAACACACAACACATAATAAAAAAATTGATTAAATTTCAGAAATAATTTACATTAAACAGCAGGTAAATTTTTTTATTAAATGGGAAAAGAAATTTTCAAAATATAAATTTTTACGTATTTATGGATATTTTTTGATGCTGTAGTTATGAATAACATTATACACAATAACATTTTTTAAAATTAATAACTATTTGTGTTCAGTTGTTGACAATTAATAGCGATCTGCTGACTTGTTAATAGTTTGGAATAATGCAATAACAAAAATTTAAATTTCATCTCTCTGACAGACATTGCGATATGTAAAAACAAGTTTTTGCGTAAAAGAATGACTAGTGAGATTTCGAAAAGTACCACAAAGGCCTGGGTATCGACTGTTGGGAAAGAGGTGAAGAAGAGATAATCAATATTATAGAAATATCAATAAATGTTCTTTTTGTTATTTTCATATACTGTCATGTCGCTTCTTCACAAAGGTTCATTTTATATTTGTTTCCCCTTTTAACTTCCTGTTATTTTGAAGTTCTATTGAAAAAGATTGCGACAGTTATCAGGGAGATGTGATTAAATATATTTTAAATTTTAAAAAATTATTCAGCATTATTATTGTTTAGGTAATAAAAATTATAACATTAAAAAAAAATAGCTATATTGTGGAAAAAGAATTTTCGATAATATACACATTTTTTTTGTATTTAAAAAGACCCTTAAAAATGACATTCTTGTATATGTAGTTATGGATAATAGTATACATTAATTACTAATTTTTTTTTATTAATAACTATTTGTGCTCAGTTGTTGACACTAATAGCTATCTGCTGATGTGTTAAAATTTTGGAATAATGCAATAGTAAAAATTTAAATTTCATCTAACAGATGTCGCGATCTAAAGAATCTTCAAGATAGATATCCATGGCAACGACACAAATATGGAAACTAATGTGGGAAAATTAAATAAAATCAATAAATGAAATAATAATGATAAATAATTAGAAAAAAAGGAATACATTTATCCATGATGCTAGTAAAAAAGGAAACGGCATGACTTCATCAAACATCCATAGGTGGCGCTGTTTAAATCTATAAAGAGACAAGCATGTCCTACCCATCTTCTCTATGAACTAATGTCCTAAGATGAAATTCTCTCTCTCTCTCTAATTTTTTATTTTGATATAATTAAAATTTATACATTGATGATGTTTTTTGTCGGAATTTTATTTTTTTAAACACTTTATTTATGAATTTATCATCAAATGTTTCTTGGAATAACAAAAAAAAAATAAAAAAATAATTACCAAAGAATCTAACCAATTTCATTCAGTTTCCTTATGCTTTTGTTTTTATCACTTTTAATAATAGATTGCAACAGCTATCAGAGAGATGTGATTAAATATATTTTAATGTTTTAAAAAAATTTATTCAGTGTTATTATTGTTTAGGTAAAAATTCATTATAACAAGCACAAATAGCTATATTGTGGAAAAGAAATTTTCGACAATATACACATTTTTATGTTATTTATGGTTACTTTTTTAACTTTTATCAAAAAAATACATTCTTGTACAGTTAAATTATTAAATAATATACATTAATTATTAATTTTTTTAATTAATAACTATTTGTGCTCAGTTGTTGACATTAATAGCTATCTGCTGATGTGTTAAAATTTTGGAATAATGCAATAATAAAAATTTAAATTTCATCTCTCTGATAGATGTCAATGATCTGTAATATCCCAAATTGTGATAATCAAAGATCTTCCAAAAAAGTGTTCCAACATCTTCATCATTCCCAATGTCAGTGTATAAATATAACAGATGTTTTTCGTTTTATATCTCCCCTTTTTAAATTACATTATATAAATTCTACCAAGAAAAATTAATTTAAAATCCTAAACAAATTAAAAAAAACATAGATATTAAAAACAAATATATGGCTAGTCTAGCTATAAAATCTCTATACACAAACGTCCCTATAAAGAAATGCTTAAATCTACTAAAAACAACTATATATATATATATATAAAATAGAAGCGTAGCCCGGCGTTGCCCGTGCTTGATTCAAAAATCGTACGACTCATACAGCAATCGCTATCATTTTGACTTAAAATATTTTTTCCCTTCCTTGCCTTTAAACGAGTGCCCTTTGCCGTGCTGATGTTGCTACATGCCTTACTTCTTGCCTATCTCACACTGCCAATTTTTTCTAAGCTCCATACTAAAACATTAAATCTGTTACGAAAAAAGAACTAAACAAAATGAACACAAAACGATCAGTTTTAAAAAAGGACTCGTAACTGGAAAAAACCGAATGAAAAAGAATGTTAACAACAAATACTTTTTCACACCCAACCCAGTTCTGCGGAATCAGAATCAACGTTGAGTTTAAGCAAGCGAATGAGCCAATTGGAGTAAAGTGCCATGCAGATTTAAATTTTTCCCACTTTTAACGAATGCAGCTATCGATTTTTTGCATGCTAGCATGCTAGTTAACATTCGTGTCAGTCAGATGTTGGCTCTCATATATGGTCAATAGAATCTTCCTGCCTATTCGTGGCAGCCAGCTATAGGCTCTCACTCTGACCAGTAGAAAATGGCCGCAAACTACATGAATACTGCCGTAGAAGCATGAAAAAAATCGATTATTTCCACTATCGATGGGAATTGGGAAATGCAAAGTCGGTCTTGGCCTTCCCACTAACTTGGAGCATGTGCATGTAAATTTTGATGCAAATCCGTCGAAAATTGCGGCCGTGTATTCGTTACACACACACACACACACACATACACACACACACACACACACACACACACACACACACACACACACATCCTGCCTTTATAGATCGAGATATAGGTTTGTTCCATTTAGTGTATTGAGGACTTTACGTAGTTGTCTTTAAACATGTTTTTTCATTTTTTTTGGTTTTAGCTTAAAATGGACACTGGACAATTGTTTTCGCCTTTTAAATGTTTCTTTTTTTGTTTTATTCCCATTTTCCTGGAGTTTGAAATTGTTTTAATACTCCAAGTAGAGATATCCGAGGTTTTCCAAATGAATTCAGTAAACCATTTATATATATATATATATATATATATATATATATATAAAATTAATAATAATTTTGAATAATTTCTTTTTTTTTGACATTGAAAGTCTAATTAATCAGATATCTCTAATTTCTATTGTATATAAATACATATATATATATATATATATATATATATATATATATATATATATATTATATTACAGATTATCGAATCAGCATTAAATAAACACATTAAATATGCTTAAATTTAAAAAAAAAATTATTCATTATTATTATTATTGTTCTTTAGGTAATCAGCATTAAAATATAACACAAATATCTATACTGTGAAAAAAAAGAATTTTCGATAATATACACATTTTTTACGTAGTTTTGAATATTTTTAAATTTTTATCAAAAACGACATTCTTGTACATGGAGTTATGGATATTATACATTAATTACTATTTTTTTAATTAATAACTATTTCTGCTCAGTTGTTGACATTAATAGTGTGTCTGTTGATGTGCTAAAATTTTGGAATAATGCAATAATAAAAAATTAAATAACAAAAGAAATACCATGAAGAACATAAGCATTATTATAAAAAAGATAGATGAATGTTGGTTAGAACCCCACTCAGAATATACTTCCAGCGAGTAACACGAACAAAAAGCCCCCATTTATAATATGGTAATCTAGGTATTTGAGATCAAATTTTAATTTAGATAATTATATATTATTCAGCAGAGAAAAAAATACATTTTTATATAATTTACTTTTTTCTGTCCTCATATACATCCGCAATCGCAAAATTTATAAAAATTAATATATATATATATATATATATATATATATATATATATATATATATATATATATATAAATGAATGAATGTATATAATTTATTTTAGGACATTAAAAACAATTATGTATCAATATATAATCGCAATTATGCTTCAATGCCATAATTGTGTCGTCTTTGGTGATGTTAACTATTTATCATAATATTTTCATTCATAAATATAGAATGCCATAAAATATAGTTTATTATATATATATATATATATATATATATATATATATATATAAATTATGAAGTGAATAAATTTGACAATTATTTTATAATATATACATTTTATTGTTGTGAGATCGTAACATACCTATAAATATGGACTCTTCCAGGACTATATAATGTATGCGACATAACACTCTAGAAGAGAATTTTAAATATAAGAAGAGAGAGATATTCTAATACCGTAGTATCAGCCTCGTAAAACTACCAATAATATTGGACACTAGCACATAAGAAGCTCCGCGTACACTTTACTATCTTTTGTAACCTTTGTTTTAATATATCTTTCTTGACACTTTAATCCGTGTTCCGTAAAATTCCTTCCGTGGTCCCAAATTTATATATACATCATTTATGTTTAATATTCTTTTTTTAGATACAAATATTTAAGAAAATGCTCTGTTTATAATTAACAGTATAAAACAACATTTATATAAAAATGTCCGAGACATTTTTTATAGAAAATATTCTTCCTCCGACAGGATTCAAACCTGTATTTTATATATAGGACCGTCATATAAAAACGTGTCATTTACCGACTTTAAAACAAGAAAATCGATCGGTTAAAATGGGTCGAATTTATTTTATTTAAACTTCAATTATCCATAATATAGAATGTATAAACATAAAACGTCTTAAAATAATTGTCAGACATTGTCCATTTCATAATGTGTGACGTCATTTGTTTACATTTGATACGCCAAATTAGCAGATATGAATGTACGTGAGAAATGTGGAAATTAAAGAGCGAAAGAGAAAATTGAGAATATAAAATATATATAAATCTAATTATAAATGAAACCGGATAACAAAATTAGGTCACCATCTGAGAAGAACGCAAACCATTTCTTTGTAAATTTCCTTCCTACAAATTATAAATTTACATCTTTTTTTCAAATAAAATATATGACTTCTGGTAAACACACAAGCAAAGTTCCCAGAATTTTATAATAATAAAGACAACGAACGTGACTGGAATTGGATCTCGGCTCTCTGAACACCATATTCTGAATCTTTTATCCATTACAAAACCATCTAAGCCTATAATAGCTGGAATTCCCAAGCGGTTACCCATCAAATCACTGAACAGGCTCGATGTTGCTTAACTCTGGTGATTAATATTCAATATAACGAGTTTCGATTTCGATTGTGGACATCACGCGTCTTTTAAAACGTTTACTTGCTTTATGTGTTCTTTATTCATTTTGACCCATGACATTACACTTTGCAGCATTCAGTGAACTCTTGGTATTGGGGACTTACTTCTCTGTTGGTCTGCCTCTCATAAATCTATCAAAATATATATTTTCCTCTGAATTTGAAAATAAAAAAAGATGGCGTAATGGATAGTGGCTCGGACTGAGGTACCGTTTAGCAAGTTCGTTACATTGAAGATTTCTAGCCTTGGGAAAGGTAAATCCATCTCATCTCCAGGACCAGCTATAAAAATGAATAACAGCACAGACTGGGTACTATAGACTTGGGTAGGAAGAATAGTGACAACTTTGAATCTAGAAACCTTCAACAATGTGTTACATAGCCTCACCAACCCGCTGTGAGGATCAATCTTGAACTGATATGTTAAAAGACATGGTCAATGTTTTAAATCAGTTGCTTTGAATTTTCCTTTGAATTTGGAATAGGTTTGACTCAGTAGCGATAGGAGGTCAAATGCTATGAATTGACGGTTAAATTCGGTTTAATAATCGGAGAGCCGAGTATTAATTCAGTCGAGTTAATTAATTTATTTAGGTAAAAAATACCCTTTGGCACAAAACATTATGAACCAAAAAACATCTGCCCCACCAGCTATGGGTAAGAAAGCAGCACATACAGGGTTTTATAGTCTTGGCTGAAACCAAAAAGATGAAAATTTTCTATTAAGTCAATTTTGGATCGCACTATCTTAAATGTGTATATACATCCGACTAGGGACGGCCTGTGAATTTACATACCCACTAAAACACCTACTATGGATTTCCACATCCAAATGCTCAATATCAAGAGATATTGTTTTAGCAGCCGCAAATAATTTAAGTTATCTTTTCTAAACAGAGCATCATGGACAGGTATCCACATGTCAGAGGATTTTATAGTAAAACTGAATTCATTATTTATTCGTAAATAAATTCAATTTAACTATTACACACCTTGACGAGAGGATATGTTAATCAAGAAACATCAGGTTGGGAAAGGTAAGATACATTTATATATATATATATATATATATATATATATAATATCGACTCTCCTGTCGAGATTCGACGTTTGAGGGTCAAAACAGATCAGTTTCAGGAAACCGACAGCCCGACACCGGCACATGAGATTTGATTATAGTGGTGAAGGCTTCAGCAGGACCATCGACATTTTTGAAGGGACGAATACAGAGACCTGGTGCACCGAATGCCACAAGGTTCCCAAACAACCCTCCGCAGGTTTTGAATTCAGAGTTGACCTTCTCCTAGACCAGTTGTTATCTATATTAACAAAAGTTATATATATATATATATATCTTTTGTTTATTCGTTATTTTTATACGAAACATATTAAGTAATTGTCAGACTTAATTCATTTAATTGGACGTCTAGCCACACTGATGAGCTGTGATACAGCGAAACAGTCTGTCTGTGGATAACAATATATAGGCTCCTGAAAAATTTATTTCGGTTGAGCTCTCTGGTGGAGGAAGTGTGGGTTTGTAAACAGTGACTATTACGGCTGTTATAGCAAGACTCTCCGATAAAGCGAATCGAGTCCTCTCGGTTCCTTTGTGTTTATCTAAAAATGAATACGCTAAAATTCACCTCCGACGGCTTAGTGGTAGTATCTCCGACTGACGGTAATTCAGCCCGGTTTCGATCCTAGCTTAAAATAAATTAATGAGACGTCTAAATAAACTGAAAGAGTTGTGATATAGCGAAATATATATAGTCTGCCAAGATGACTATATATATATATATATATAAAGTCATCCTCTAGTATATATAAACAATATATATATATATATATATATATATATATATATACATTGGAAATTATGTATGTTTATGTATATATATATTAGAAATTATGTATGTGTATGTATGGAGTGCGTGTGTGTGTACAGAGGTGCAGTTATCTAATGGAACGAGGCTCAGAATGAGAAAATAGAGGACCGAGTTAAAATTCCATTTGGTCTGGTCTGATTCAGTTACGCGCAATATACTCTTAGGAAAGATATGAAATTCGTGTCCCCCTAGCTATGGATCAAATAGTAGAACATTATCTAGAAAACTCATTCTTTTTCTAAATACAATTGTTAATGCAATATAAAATCACAAATAAAAAGAATTTATTCTTCCTAACCAAAATGTTTCGCCTTAACCTACAAAGTGTTGAAAAGCCGTAAAACAAAACAAATCAGTCAGTCAGTGTACGTAGGTGTGTGTGTGTGGGAATGGGAGTGTGGGGGTGCAGCTAGGTGGATGTGTGTGGATGTGTGCTCCTGAGCCAGTGTACATTTAATAGATAGTTATATCGCTGAAATCATCTCGTACTTTTGGGATAATTGTCCCCTTTAATAGCCAGAGAGAAACCAATTGACATCTCTCAAATGACACTGAAAAAGAGAACTCCATTCGCAATAATATAATCGCTAAATACTGCCATTAAAAAAAAAGAAAAACAAAAATCTAGCACCAAATTGATCCATAAGTGGAAACCCGTTTGCAGTGTTTTTATTTATTTTTTATTTTTGTTTTTATTATTAAAAACAAAAGAAATAATGGCCGGCCTTGATTTCTAGGTTTGGCCTTCTTATCGTCCCAGTGTAACACGCGATACAAACCTGCCAGAGAAAATTAATCATTTCATTTTATTATTGTCGCAATTCTCCGAAGCTTTCCAGCGATTTTCCTATTTTAAAATTTTCTTTGTTGTGTGTTTTTTTTGTGTGTGTGTTTTTGGTTTTAGAATTTGTTATTTATCGTCTGGGTAATTTTAAAGCAATGAAAAACGCTGCAAGTCTAATGATATAAAAATAATGTTTTACTCTATTGAAATTTTCCCGCTTCATTCTTTTATTTTGGCAGGCATAGGTGCAAGCTTATGTCGAGAGCCATATATTTAGAGAAGGAGGAAGAGTGAGAAGAAGAAGAAGAGGAGGAGGGAGAGTAAGAAGAGAGTGTGGAGAAGAAAGTGAAAGAAGAGGAGGAGGACAAGTTAGAGGGTGTGGTAGAAGGAAGAGCAAAAATAAGAAGAGAAGAAGGGGCAAGTAGAAGAGAAAGCGAAAGAAGAATGAGAAGAGATGGGAGCAAGAAGAAGAAAAGGGAGAGCAAGAAGAGTAGGAGGAGAAGGAAGAAGCCGAACAGGCGAGAGAGAATAAAGAAGGACAACAACAACAACAAGAAAATGAGGAGGAAGAGCAAGAAGAGGAGGAAGTGGAAGAAGAAGAGGAGAGGGATGAGGAATGAAAGAAGAAGAAGAAGAAGAAGACGAGTTGCGAGAAGAAGAGCAAGGAGAGTTGTCGGAGAAGAAAGAATAAGAAAGAAAAGGCGGAAGAAGAAGAAAAAAGACGAAGAAGGAGAAGAAGAAGAGGAAGAAGAAAAAGAAGAGGAGGAGGATGAGGAGGAGGAGAAGAAGAAGAGGACGAAGAAGAAGAAGAAGAATTGGAAGAACAAGAGGAAAAGGAGAAGAAGAGGAAGAAGAACAAGGAGAAGAACAACAACAATTGGAAGAAGAAGAAGAAGAAGAAGAAGAGGAGGAGGAGGAGGAGAAGAAGAAGAGGAGGAGGAGGAGAAGAAGAGGAAGAAGAAGAGGAGAAGAAGAAGAATTGGAAGAAGAAGAGGAAAAGGAGAAGAGGAAGAAGAACAAGGAGAAAAAGAACAACAATTGGAAGAAGAAGAAGAAGAAGAAGAAGAAGAAGAAGAAGAAGAAGAAGAGTAGGAGGAGGAGGAGGAGGGGCTGGAAGAGGAGGTGGAGAATGAAGAACAACAACAAAAAGAAAAGGGGGTGGAGGAAGAAAAAGAAATAAAGAAGAATAAGCGGACCGGAAAGATTGAGAAAGAGATGTAAGAAGAAGAAGACGAGTGGAAGCAAGAAATAGAGACGGTAAAAAAAGAGGAAGACAAGCAAGAAGAAGAAAAAGAGGAGTAAAATAAAGAAGAAGAAGAAGAAGAAGAGAAGAAGAAAAAGAAAGAAGAAGAAATTCTTCGGTAACCTGGGTTTTATAAAATCAGACAATAAATTGTATACAATAGCCAATATTTGACGGTTATTTGTTTCCAAGAAACCCGTCCTTCCTGGCGGCTAAGCGAATCCCTGTTGCAGACGCCTGCTCTGTTGACTGAACTATAACGTTTTTAAAGGGAGCAGTCTTTGTAAGTGATAAATATAAAGAAACGGAGCATTGCTAGTTAACAAATAAAACTTCAAGTTAAAAAGATTATCATCCTGGCATCAAGTTTCGCATTTTTAATCCGTTAATCATAATACTTTGATTGAATATATTAGCAAAAATCACATATATTTCTTAAAACATGTAACATAAATTTGACATTTTTTAATTATTTTTGAACTTTGCCTAATATATATATATATATATATATATATATATATATATATATGGCCATAGTAATTTTAATTTCAATAATGAATATGCTTATAAAACGCGTAAATTTCAGGAAAAAGTTATTCAAAAAATAAATAAATAAATAAAATAAAAATTCGCTTGAAGATGGAGCATAGCTTGGTACTTCATTTTAATTCAAATAATTATATTGAAGTTTTCGGCTCTTGTTTTGAAACATGAGAACTCCTATGTAGTGTTGGAATCATATTTTTAAATAAATAAATATATTTATGCTCTACTTTTGTATCGAGCACTATTTTTAAAAATAATAACAAAAATACTTTGTATTATTTACCTAACGAGTTCTTCCCTATTTTCTATATATTTTTACACACACACACACACATATATATATTACACACACACACACACACACACACACACACACACAAGACACACATCTTTTACACATATATATATATATATGTGTGTATTTTTTTAAGAAGAAAGACCCATATCATTTCTGTTGAGTTGACCGATTAAATAGGTCAATATCTGATACTTACACCCCCCTTCCTCAATATTAAGTATTATAATAAAAAGAAATATAAAAATAAATTTTAAAACTCTCTCTTCTCTCTCAAAAGTCGACAATGTCACTCACGCCATCACTCACTACCTTCTATGTAAACTTATATAAGCTTAATACTGCCCGTCAAAAGTGTAAATTTTAAATTCATTTTTCGTTTCACCTTTGAAAGTGAAGTCTGAAGATCCAGAGAAAAATAAAATTCTCTGCTGAAATAAATTCTAACAAATGGAGCCGTAAAGTGGTTTGTTTTTCTTTAAATTATATATCTATTTTATTGAGCTCTCTGGATTTTTTCCTCCTTGGGTCTACCCATACGGATTATCTAGTTTTTCATAAACTATATATATATATATATATATATATATATTCAGTGCTTTTTTTTCTTTTGACTAGTCATTGCGGTGCTGATTGAATATTTTCTACTAACACGGATGCCTTTAATATTTTCGATTTTTATTGAATTTTTTTCCCCTGATATCGTTCTTTTCAAATATAATTTTATTTACAAATTGCATTATCTGTTTTTTTTTCACACTGCCAATTGAGCATAGGTATTAAAATAATATATATATATATATTTATATATATATATATATATATATATATATATATATATATATATATGTAAAGGAATATAGTTTTAAGGTATGGAATATTTATAGGATAGAGTACTCAATATCAGAGCTTCAGCGTATGTAAATATAAATAAATATAAAAGTGAACATCAAAGCCAACACTCAGAGGCGGCAGACAGGTTTCATGCTAAACGCAATCACCAGGCCGATATTTAACAGTCCCTTCCCCCGCCACGAGGAATGTATGTGGCACAAGGCTGAGTTTAACGTGGGTTCTCCGAGCCCCTAGGCTTGGCCAAAAAATATTCCCTTAGAACCCGCATAAGTGGGTTAGGGATCTGTCTACCTCCCCGAACGAAACCTTGCCCCTCGGCAAAGCTTCGTCCGGGTTCCTCTCTGCCAAAGCAGAGAGTTTGACAGTAGTCGCACACAGTCAGAGACTGCGTGTCGACGGCCTAAATGCAATCGTCAGGCCACATGCGTTGTGTTTTTTTATCGACTACTTATAGATACGGATCGGTGATGCATTATGTATATCAATCCAAATAAATAAATAAAGTAATTAATAACATTTCATCATTCCTGGCAGATATTCTAATATCGCAATGTCGTGCGCATGTGTAATCATACTAACATAAAAAAAAATAAATAAACAAATGAAGTCCTGAAGAACGAAACGCGTCACAAGTAAACTTCTTCCGTTTTGTCATACAATTTATCCAATATTCTTGGGAACTCCAGTTGCCTTGATCTGTCCACTATCCTTCTCACCATCCTTTCCTCTATCACTCCTATCTGCTCTTGCTCCAAATCTTCTGTAACCCCTTACGTCCTAGTGGCTTCCCGCCTTGCTTGGGGCGAAACGCTTAAAAACAACAAAAAACAAAACAAAAACAAAACAAAACAATAAAATAACTATCTCCAGGGAGACGTAAGATGTCGATTAATGTTGCATATAAATTTTTGAAGTGAAGTTAGAAACTGCACGATAGTTCCACAGGCGAGAAGTGTGAGAAAAGCCACTGTTAGAGTTGAATATAAGATTTCATCTGACTCATACAACAGTGACCTTGTAGTCAAACTAGTAGTAAACGTAAAATCACGCTGTCGAGGAATCACCAGAAGAATCGCCATGAAAATATTAAAGGCTCATAGATAAATAACAACAGTCATAGATAGATAGATAGATAATGAATAGACTCACATAGAGAGAGAGAAATCTGGAAAGAGGGAGGAGAGAGAATGAGAGACAAATGGAAATAAAGGCAATCATAGATAGATAGATAGATAGATAGATAGATAGATAGATAGATAGATAGATATGAACAGGCTCAGATAGATAGATAGATAATAGATAGATAGATAGATAGATAGATAGATAGATAGATAATGAATAGACAGAGAGAGAGAGAGAGAGAGAAATCAAAAAGAGAGAGAGAGAGAATGAGAGACAAATGGAAATAAAAAGCAGTCATAGATAGATAGATAGATAGATAGATAGATAGATAGATAGATATGAACAGGCTCAGATAGATAGATAGATAGATAGATAGATAGATAGATAATGAATAGACTGACAGAGAGAGAGAGAGAGAGAGAGAGAAATCTGGAAAGAGAGAGGAGAGAGAATGAGAGACAAATGGAAATAAAGGCAGTCATAGATAGATAGATAGATAGATAGATAGATAGATAGATAGATAGATAGATATGAACAGGCTCAGATAGATAGATAGATAGATAGATAGATAGATAGATAGATAGATAGATAATGAATAGACTGACAGAGAGAGAGAGAGAGAGAGAGAAATCTGGAAAGAGAGAAGACAGAGAATGAGAGACAAATGGAAATAAAGGCAGTCATAGATAGATAGATAGATAGATAGATAGATAGATAGATAGATAGATAGATATGAACAGGCTCAGATAGATAGATAGATAGATAGATAGATAGATAGATAGATAATGAATAGACTGACAGAGAGAGAGAGAGAGAGAGAGAAATCTGGAAAAAGAGAGGAGTGAGAATAAAAGACAAATGGAAATAAAGTCTGTGATAGATATATAGATAGATTTTAATAGACAGAGATAGAGAAACAAAGAGATCTGAAAAAGAGAGTGTGAGAGAGAGAATGAGGGACAAATAGAAATAAAGGCAGTGATAGATAGATAGATAGATAGATAGATAGATAGATAGATAGATAGATAGATTTGAACAGAATAAGCTAGCTGTCTATATGAACAGAGTGATCTAATTATCTGTCTAGCTAGCAGATATAAATAGACTGAGATAGATAGATAGATAGATAGATAGATAGATAGATAAATAGATAGATAGATAGATAGGAACAGAGTGAGCTAGCTAGGTATATGAAAAGAGTGAGCTAATTAACTGTCTAGTTAGCAGATATGAATAGACTGAGTAGCTAGCTAGCTAGATAGATAGATATGAATAGACTGACAGAGAGACAAATGGAGAGAGAGGGAGAGGTTGATAGACCAACAGAAATAAAATCTGTGATATATATATATATATATATATATATATATATATATATATATATTTTAGATAGATAGATAGAGAATAAACTCTAGATAGATAGATAGATAGATAAATAACAAACTCTCGATAGATAGATAGATAGATAGAAAGAAATAAACAGATATGAATATATAGTTATGTGTTTGCGCTTGTATATGTGGAATGTTTCCTTGATTTTAACAGTTAACAATGATTAAAATCCTTTTATTAATTTCTTGCCCGCTTTTCATCTGAATACAATTCTTTCTATAAAACCCTGATTTTCTTTTTTTCGGAATTTCTTTTAAAAAGCTTCATTTAAAAAAAAAAAAAATCAAAATCAAAATCCGCCACATCTGTTCCTCCCTAGGTTTGTTATTCTCTGCCTTCGTCAGTCGTCACTGCTTATCGTCTGATACGGTTTTAAATGTCAGTGTCATCCCCTCCCCAGTAAATGCCAAGAGCAGGTTCCGGGTTGGCATGCACATGACCTTCCATCGAAACACACCGGCATCGGCGCAAATCACCTTCCAAACCGATAGCTTATGTCTCTCTTTTCTCCCACGATTGTCATTTTCAAACAAACATAAGCTTCATGAATCTCCGGGCGAAACAATTTCTACCGCCTTGAGTCGTTTATTTTGAAGAAGAAGAAGAAGAAGGAGAAAAAATTAAGTTGTCTGAAAGGGAGAAGACTGCGACTGATTGGCAAAGGAGAGTAAGTTGATGAAAGATGGAACCGTTTAGCTTTGGTCTGCGGGTGCTTAACGCAAAGTTTGGAATTCTTGATGAAATGGCAAAGAAAATTAAATTTTGTGACAAGTTAAGGAGGAGAGAGAGAAAAAAAAGAAAGCTTTTCGATTTTTGACGTTAGTTCATTGGAAATGGCAATAAACAATAAAAAGCCAGAATTTGCGCCTTCTGTTTTTTTTGTTTTTTTTTGGGGGGGAGGGGGATCAGTATCCTTCAATAGATCTATCTATCTATCTATGTTTCTCTCTATCTTTTTACGTATCCCTGTTCATATCTATCTATCTATCTATCTATCTATCTATCTATCTGAGTCTGTTGCATTCTATCTATCTATCTATCTATCTATGACTCTCTTGATATATATCTAAATTTATTCGGATCTATCTATCTCGGCCTGTTCATATCTATCTATCTATCTATCTATCTATCTATCTATCTATCTATCTATCTATCTATCTATCTATCTGAGTCTGTTGCATTCTATCTATCTATCTATCTATCTATCTATCTATGACTCTTTGATATATTCTAAATTTATTCGGATCTATCTCGGCCTGTTCATATTCATCTATCTATCTATCTATCTATCATCATTAGCCTGTTCATCTTCATCTATCTATCTATCTATCTATCTATCTATCTATCTATATATATATATATATATATATATATATATCGGCCTATTCATATCTATCTATCTATCTATCTGTTCATATTTATCTATGTCTCTTGATATATATCTAAATTTATTCCTGATCTATCTAAATATCCCTATTCTATCTATCTATCTATCTGTCTATCTATCTATCTTATCTCTCTCTCTCTCTCTCTATCTATATATATATATATATATATATATATCGGCCTGTTCATATCTATCTATCTATCTATCTTTATCTATCTATCTATCTATCTATCTATCTATTTATCTATCTGAGTCTGTTACATTCTATCTATCTATCTATCTGTTCAAATTTATCTATGTCTCTTTTGCATATATCTAAATTTATTCTGATCTATCTATCTATCTATCTATCTATCTATCTATCCCCCTCTCTCTCTCTATATATATATATATATATATATATCTAAAGAAATTTGTTCATATCTATCTTGAGCTATCTATCTGTCTATATATATATATATATATATATATATATATATCGGCCTATTCATATCTATCTATCATTCTATCTATCTATCTTTATCTATCTATCCCCTATCTCTCTCTCTCTTGTCTCTATCTATATATATATATATATATATATATATATATATATATATATATATATAAGATTGTACATATTCTATCTATCTCTATCTATCTATTCATCTATCTTTGGTCCTTTTTTATTGTTCTTCATCATCTATCTCTCTCGGCCTGTTCATATCTATCTATCTATCTATCTATCTATCTATCTCGGCCTGTTCATATCTATCTATCTATCTATCTATCTATCTATCATCTATCTATCTATCTCTAAGGTTGTTCATATAAGGATATCTATCTATCTATATATATATATATATATATATATATATATATATATATATATATATCAAAAAGGTTCATATCTATCTATCTATCTCGGCCTGTTCATATCTATTCTATCTATCTATCTATCTATCTATCTATCTATCTATCTATCTATCGCTGTCTGTTCGAATCCGAGATGCCAGTTTCTGACCGATATCATTACAGATATTTTTTTGGATTATGTCAAGTATCTCAAGATATACTACAGGAACTCTAGATCAGATAAGGCAGCAATATTCAATGCCAATGGTAGATTTATAAACGTGCAAGAGGAATTCTGGCGAGAAAAAAACTGCCTGGCACGACACAGGGAACCAACTTTTCTAACAACAGACCTAGCAGTTGATTCAATATAATCTTTCCACTTCATGTGAGCGAAAAACCTGAGACCAATAAGGCGCACCCATACTGATGAAATGCGAAAATACTGTTCTCTATTTAACGATTAAAACATCGTTTCGTTTTAGGGGCGTTAAAACTTACCAAGCATTTCTTGCTCAAGTTGACAACTGGTTGGTAACCATTTTTGAGGGCTGCCGCCATTTCTATTTTGTCGGATCGATCGGACTTACTGTTAAATAAACATTAGCATATATTAATATATACAAATATATATATATTGCAAAACTTTTTAGATTCAATTTTGAAGTTAAAGTAAGAGGGTCGCATCGTACATGAGATGTAAAATTAGCGTATATACTGCTGGCCCTAGTTACGCCTTTGATCAAACTATATATCCATTTACTGTAGCCAAATTGATAAAAGTATCATTAGTAACGCTATACTCATAAACGTATAAAATAAAATGTAAACGAGTACAGCCATAAACAACTAAACGAGAAACAGCTAAATATCTTATAAACGTAAACAATGAAAAAGATATTCGCTATGTTTGTATTTTATAATACGATACTAATATGTGAATATTACTTGCTTTGTTATTCGATACAGTTAAGTAAAACATTAGTTTTTATCAAAATCATGTTTATTTTAAATACAGCTGTACATTTTGACTACAGTAAATGGATATATAGTTTGGTCAACGGCGTAGCAAGGGCCAGCAGTGCACACACTAATTTTACATCTCATGTATGATGCGACCCTCTTAAAATTAGCTTCAAAATAAGGTTTTCAAAAGGTCGCATGATAAGCGAGTATATACGGTAAATAACAAATCTGAAAAATTCCGTTTACGCGGTTTCATCTTCTTCCTCTATATCTTGTGACATTTCTATTCAGGATGAGGTAGCCCTCACGGCTCTCCACATCTTCTTATCCCTCGTGGCCCCACATCCGCAATTTATTTACACTAGCTCGTCGTCTTTCTTGAACTCGATGTGTTACTTTCTAATGCCGGATACAAGTCATTTTTAGTTCTTCTTCTATGTGCTGAGTCCTTTCAGCACATTGGTGATTATGGCTCTCCACAATTTCCTGCCATTTTGAGCTCTTAATAAATTTTGTCTCTGTCTATATTTCTGAGATGAGGTATTATGTACATTATTTACATTATTCGGACTATTGTCCTCATCTTTGTCGCCATATTTATCACAACGTTTCGGCCGAACTGAACCCTTTATTTCGCTCACTGGGGTAGACTGTTCTAGTTCCACGTGCCATGTCTAATGGATGTCAGTTCTCAATTATCTCCTGTTAATTCTCTCCTCCAAGTTCTCTACTTCCTTAACCGGGTATTGAACTCACACGTCTTTGGGTCCTGTCACTGGATCTAACCAACGCCTTTATCCACTGTGCCATGTGTCCTTGAGGAAAATGGCACAGTGGATGAAGGCGACCCGCGAGCCACATGCAGCCCGTTTGGTCTTTCTGAATTTAATAAGAAAAATAACGTCTCTTAAAAGAGCCAAATGTTAGTTTTCCGCATGCAGAGATGGTCTTGACTTCGAATCATTGAGGCGGGGTTCTATTTGGGTGCGGGGATGATTAATGAGTCCGATCTTCGCCCTGAAAAGTCATTTGCAGTTGTGACGTGGGGGAACCTGGGGGCTGAACTAATACTAAGAAGCGGAGCCCTCACGATCTTTACTTTTCTGGCGTCTCTGTTCTTTGTACCTGATTCTTTTCTCTTCAAAATCAGACAATCTGGACGTTACAATGGAGCGCTAAACGGCACGACCCTCAGCAAGCTCTTCCCAGGTGGAAGGGGGATTTTTTTAAGCAAATCACCCCAAGCAAGGCAGGAGTGCCACTAGCACGCAGGGGTAAAGAGCAGCGTTTGGAAAAAGGCTAAAGAGAAGGACAGGGATGAAGGTCAAGACATCAGAAGATGTCGATTGATATTACATTTGAATATTTGAAGATTATAGCTATCAGGGAAGCAAGTGATAGGAAGGAAGTTCCACTGATGGGATGTGCAAAATAAGAAGCTGCTGGAGTAGAAGAGATGGTTACATTTAGCCGTTTAGACAGTGAAAGTGTGGGGAAAATTAGTAGCATGCTTAAATTCATGCAGTGTGGAATCCAGTGAAAGTAGCCCGTCGGAGCAGTTGCCATGAATATACTTGTAGAAAAGAGAGAGGGAAGACACAGCACGTCTCTGAGATAGTGACAGTAGACGAGATGCCAGATCAAGACCAACCACGTTTCATATCCGTCTCTGGATTTTGTCGAGGACCTTGAGATGAACAGCGGTGGTACCAGACCATATATAGCAGCAGTATTCCATGTAAGGTCGAATGGTTGATTTAGAGATTTGGAGAATGGACTTAGGCGAGAAAAACCTTCTGGCGTGACACAGAGAAGCAACTTTTCTTGTGGCTATAGATTAAATGTAATTGTTCCTCTTCAGATGAGTGGACAGCGCGAGACCAAGCAGGCGAAACCTTGTGGATTTGGGCAGCAGCCATCCTGAATGCCATAATGCTTGAGAGACTCCTTCAGTGTGTATTTGGTCTGTCGAGTGAGCACTTGCCTGTGGATAACTTGCCATAAAGCAATCTCTTTGGGAGGTAACAGTCGTCTATACGGTGGAAATGGCCAGCCCACCGGTGCTGATAGTGCAGTAGGATGTCACGGATGATCTCCATCCCAACACGTTGGAGCACTTCAGTGTCCAGGACGCTTGACACGGAGCAAGGTCCTTAGGCTTTTAATAATATGGAAGGCATCAAGCTATTTAGCATACCGGCTATAATCTCTCCGCGTCTTTCACGCATATAGACATATAACCATATGCATATGATTAAATACAATGTTTTGTAAACTTTCTGTGACAATAACTTTTTCGTCATTTAAAAGCATTGAGCCTTTTAACTAAGGAAGATCATACGTGTAAGCTTATTTTGCTTTTGAAACAAGAAACATTCGTAACATTTTTTGCTGTGGAGAAGGTATAGTTATATTTTTTAATTTCATTTGAATATATTAGATATTGATGTAATGGAATAACCCGGCACCCCCATGAATGATTACACTATAGGTAGTAAGTAGCTATGAAGTCAACTGTCTACGAAAGACTGCAGGAAGATTGAGAGCAAGACGACGAAAGCACGTCCGACCTTCCAATTAGTGACAATCACTACTAGTGTGTATAATTGTACCGTATTTCATATTGTACTTGTTGTGTACAATAAAACTTTCTTCTATTATCCACCTGGTGTTAAGTATTTATTCCCTTAGCACAGAATATAACAGATATGAACCACGTGAATCCTTTCTCTTACGCATATGGTTTTAGTTAAAATAGCTGAGGTGCCTACTACGAAAAATTATCCTTTTAGAACTGCGGCCGCCTTGCGATAAGCCATAGAAAACACGACCCAGTGCTTGTAAAAGTTTGCTCATGCATGACCGAAATAGACGAAAGCCATATTGTTTCTAAGGCGGAAGACCTTGCAAAGTGAGGCCCTATTCCAATTAAGAGTTGATTTGAGCCGCTAGTACTTTGCTAAAAAAATAAGGGTTTCGATATTTTTTAAAGCATTTCATCCCAAGTAAGGTGGGAGTGTTACTAGCACAGAAGGGGTTACAGATGGTAGGTAGGCTTTCCTACCGCCTGGTAAACACTCCTCCCCCTTCTCTTGGACATGAGTAGAGGCTTACGCCTTGTTTCTTGTTTAGGAAGGGGTTTCCGGTCCAATCTCTCTCTCTCTCTCTCTCTCTCTCTCTCTCACTG
The DNA here is from genome assembly GCA_903632075.3 of Acanthosepion pharaonis. Classification (NCBI taxonomy): domain Eukaryota; kingdom Metazoa; phylum Mollusca; class Cephalopoda; order Sepiida; family Sepiidae; genus Acanthosepion; species Acanthosepion pharaonis. The sequence continues at coordinate 26,695 of CAHIKZ030001462.1, read as the reverse complement.
GCCTCTGTATCTCCAGTTGCCTTGACTTATCTACTACTCTTCTCCTCTTCCTTTCTTCTATCACTCCTATCTGATCTTGCTCCAAATTTTCTGTGACTCCTTGCGTCCTAGTGGCTTTCCACCTTGCTTGGGGTGAAACGCTTAAAAAGAAAATAAGACTTGTTTGGAGTGAGGATAAAGATAAGGACGAATAACAAGATCAAAACATCAGAAGATGTCGATTGACATTACACTTATTTGAAGATTATAGTTATCAAGGAAGCAAGTAAGAGGAAGAGAATTCCACAGACGGGAAGTGCAAGAGAAGAAGCTGTTTGAGTAGAAGAGATGGTTACATTTAACCGTTTCGACAGTGAAAGGGTGGGGCATGATATCAACCTAGATCGTTGAAATTCATACACTCCGGGAAACCAGGGGAAGTAACTCGTCGAAACAGTTGCCGTGAAAATACTTATAGAAGAGACAGAGGGAAGACACAGCTGGTCTGTGAAAAAGCGACTGTAGACTGGCTGCAAGATCAGGACCTATCACATTGGCCATCCATCTCTGAATATTGTCGAGGACTTCGAGACTTACAGCGGGGGCACCAGACCCTATATAATTCAATGTATTTACTCCACCTCGTATCAGCGTGCAACGTGAGACCAAGTAGGCGCAACGAGGCGCTGTCGTGGAGTCGGTCATCAGCCATTTTGATGGGAAGCAAGGAGGGTTACCTGCGGCGGGTAAATGAGAGCAGTTTCGTTTTGGAGGCATTGAAATTTACAAGCCATTTCCTGTCTCTGTCAACCACAGGGTGGAGGTCCTTTTCAAAAACGGCGGCCAAATTACTTTTGTCAACGATACCAGATTTACTATCAAGGCAGAAGTAAATAGTAGTGTCGTCTCGCGTAGATTCCATTTATAATAATAAACCATTATATATATATATAGTTTATATATATATATATATATATATATATATATATTTGTTTATATATATATATATATATTTTATATAAATATATATATATATATATATATATATACATATATATATACATATATATATATATATATATGTATGTATATATATATATATATATATATATATATATATATATATATATATATATATTGGCTCTTTTATATATTTTATATTTTACATCAAGAACTCTTCTTATAGTGTCTTTTATTTGTATCATTATATAATATATACATAATGAGATATACATAGATAGGATTGGTATGAGATAGATAAAATCTGTATGAGATAGATAGATAGATAGATAGATAGATAGATAGATAGATAGATAGATAGATACATGAAAAGATTGAGAAAGAAAGTAAAAAAGAAACTGGATCAGATAGATAGATAGATAGATAGATAGATAGATAGATAGATAGATAGATAGATGAAAAGATTGAGAAAGAAAGAAAGAAAGAAAGAAAGAAACTGGATCAGATAGATAGATAGATAGATAGATAGAATCAGTATGAGATAAAATCAATATGCGATAGATAGATAGATAGATAGATAGATAGATGAATAGATATTCGTGAATGAGCGTTCTAGCATACGCATGATGATGTTTTAAATTTCAAGATAATGATAAAAGCAGAAGTATATTGAAAGTTGTTTTGGCGCCTTTTATAGGTTTTACGCGCGAAATTATGTTCGTGCCGTAGAAAATGGCGGGTAAGTTAAAAATATTAGATGATTAGGCGGCGATGCCATTATCGTTGAAACTCTCTAGCAATAAGGGTTTTATATATTTATTTTATGATTCCCTCTTTCCATCCTGTTTATAGCGAAAACCGTTATTATCCGATAGCTTTTTGCGAAGAGAACCCGTCGCCTTTAGTAATTTCTTTTCTCTTAAGCGCGGTTGTTTATTACTCGTTTTTATGTACGGTACACAACAGCATTTTATGTTAAGGAACAATTTTCGCGCAGATGAAGAGGAGATAATGAGGTAACAGAGATGTGGTTCTACAGAAGGATGTTGAGAATGCCACTGACGGAAATTGAAACGAGAAAGTTTTAAGAAAGATGGAAACAAAGCGGGTAGTTTTACTTAGAAAAGAAACAGTTTGAAATTTTACTTCCATCATCATCATCATCATCATCAAAACTGTTTCAAGTTGAGGCCATGAATTAAAATATTATCTAATCTTCAATGACATTCTATAGTAATTCGACAATATTTTGCCGGCCTTCTCTGTCCTCTGTGGGTTTGGTGCTTTGTAGCAGATCTTCCTTGATCGTAAACGTCTCCAAAAGAAAAGTGGGATCTTTCTGCCTTGTTCTTTGACTGACTTGGTTCAGCGTTGTGACTATAGTGGTTCTTGGATGACCTCTGAACTTTTTGAAGTCAGTCTTTTCAAAGTAAAAGCTTTGTTAGCTGGGCATTTTGATCTTCGCCCTGAAAAGTCATTTGCAGTTGTGACGTGGGATGCTGGGGGCTGAACTATACTGGGAAGCGGAGCCCTCACGATCTCTATTTTTCTGGCGTCTCTGTTCTTTCCACCTGATTCTTTTCTCTGGACCTTACAAGGGAGCGCTAGACGGCACGACCCTCAGCAAGCTCTTCCCAGGTAGAAGAGGGATGTTTTTAAGCAAATCACCCCAAGCAAGGCAGGAGTGCCACTAGCACGCAAAGGGTTACAGTGAATGACAGTCAAGGTAAAACTCCATGGTTTTGTTAGCTGGGCATTTTGGGTCCATTCGCAAAATATGTCCAAGAAGTATCCCTTAACTTTCCCGCCATTTTCGGCGGCACGAACATAATTTCCCGCGTAATACCTATAAAAGGCGCCAAAACAACCTTCGATATACTTCTGCTGTTCAAAATGAACAAAGGCAGATGAGATAATATTGTCTTTCTCAGTATACAACGTCTTAAATAAGTCATTACTGGGTAGCAGTAACTGGAGCAGCTATCTCCGCCAAAATTTTACTTACTTGTATAAGATGAATGTTTAATTTTTGGATATTTAAATTCCAATTTACGCATGATGTTTTTAAAATGAAAAAAAAATTAAACGATCTTCTTTTAAATCTTTTTCCTCAGGGCTGTCAAAATATTTTCCCTAATGGATAAGATATTTTTTGTTGTTTTTCTTTTTCTTTCTTTTTTTTTTTTTTGTAATACTTTAAAATACCGAAACGTTTGGTTAGTTTTACAACATAACAGATCTTGCTGTGTCTTTTAATGCTGAATTTTGCTTAAGGGCCTTACAGGGGTGGGGGCTCCAGTTCACTTATAATGATTAATTAGACAAGCATCCCTAACTCTGACCCCACGGCGAGACGGCTTTGAAGTCTATATCCCTTATATATCGTTTTAAGCACGTACATTCGAATTAGAAATACAGCCTTTTCAAAACCGTGTCAGAATGAAGCTATAATATATACATTTTCTTTTGTAAATGATAACATTGATGTTCCTGATTACGACAAGTGATGGTCACAAGAACTCAGATTGAAACGTTTTGAACTCGTGACGGCTTCTCCATAAATTTGAACCAGATTATTCAGGAAAGATATCATAAAAAACCTTAACTTGTCGGTTAATTACAATAAAAAAAAAGGTGATGTTCTTTCCTCTATGCATAAAATCCAAAGAAGAATCTGCAATGTTATTGGTCATAACCTGGCACGTCGGCTTCAGTCACTTTCCCACCGTCGTAACGTAGCCGCTTGGGGCCCTTTTTATAAATGACATATTATATTCTTATATAGTAATTGTTCTGATGATATCTCCTCTATGGTACCTAGACTTTATGGATTAAAGCGTAGTACTAGATTATCAGGAATAATGGACAGCGGATAGGACAGAGGAATCGGAGAGCCGAGTTCGAATTCCCGTCGAATCCATTACATTCCCTTACGTGCTAATACCCTTGGAAAAAGGTATGAATCCTCTTCTTCTCTCCCCATCAGATATGGATAAATAGCAGGACAGACCAGGTTCTATAGCCTTGGATGGCAACTAATCTACAGTAGAAAGAATTGACAAACTACCACAGAAAAAAAATCTGCCTCGTCAGTCATGTATCGAAAGATACATGATCGCCTAAGCCTAAAGCATGGCACATTACTGACTGACTAGATTAGCGGAAAGGTGACATCATTTTACGGTTAAATTATGATGCAACCGTAAGTTTTATGTTAATAGTTTCTTCTCTCAAACATTTCTTGGTTGTCAATCAAATTTGATATTGAAAAATTTAAATGCAACCAGAACATTAAAATTAAATTAATTATTTACTATAAAAAATTAAAATACCTAATCTTATCATCAGCAATAACAACACATCCGATATATTTAAATTACAGAGGACCCATATTATTTATTAATTCACAGTTGTCTTAAGAAACTGCATTCCAGGGCAAGCTTATGGATAATTATATTGTACATACTACTATATGCCTATCTAGAAGGCTAACCTTACATCTCTCAAACTATAGTTCAATTAGGAGTTATTTAAAGACACACGGAAATATACCAAGCTCCATCTGCGACATACTTGCAGAAAATACTAGTATAATAGCCTCATTCACATGTAAAAGAATACTAAGAATAATCGAAGCCCTGATAATAAAAAAGAAAATGTCCACACTCAATAACATCAACTATGAACACGGCCACAGTATGCTGACCGTGTTTGGAACGCAAAACATTCCTATAACTCAAGATAAAAAAAAATCCTAAAATCCATACATTCAGTAAAAGATAAGAAAAATAAAAAATAGTCCTTGATAATGACTAGAAGAATTGCCGAAAGCGCAAGGATATGCAAATGGACAATTTTTACACACTTTATATCCAGAAAAGAAAATATCCGTACAAACGCTCGTACGTCTTTAATGAAACTTGTATAAAGAATGATTGCTGTCCAGATGCAGTTTGTGTATGATTCATTTCTGTAGTTCACTGCTACCAGCAAGCAAAAATATTTCTTCTCCTGATGATGGCCATTTTGGCCGAAACTAGTCGAGGAATCTAAATGAAATAATAATAAAAAAAGCGAAAGAATATTAATCTACAACCCAGTGTGTCTGAAGATTTTAATTTTTTTATATTTTTTTTTGTTCAATCTATATATATATATATATATATATATATATATATATATATATATATATATATATATATATATAATTTCAACGTTAATTTTTTTTACATCAGGAGGGAAATAGCAACGTGATTTCTCACCTGATGAAACTTTATTTTATCGTTGAAACAAGATGTACAGTTTTGTAGTGCGTATGTTACATGCTCAAATGTAACACTGCATAATAAATAAATAAATATTTATTTCTCGACTTTTTGTATTCAACCCTGTTTTAAATTAATGTTTTGAACGCTGAAATCTTACTATTCGTATTATATATATATATATATATATATATATATATAGATATATATATATATATATACAATAAGTCATTCATACAAAAAGTAAATTAGTAAAGTTAATATAAAATGGCGAAATTCCTTCGCTAAAAAAATTTTAAAGATGCATTAACCTACAAATCACTCGCTGAATGTTATGATCCTTGTTTTTTAAAATTATAAACTCCATTATGTCTTCCTTAAATATGCAAAAATACGAAAGTACCTGCATATTTAAGGAAATCACTTTCCCACCACCGTAACATAGCCTCCTTGGGTCCCTTCTATAAATAAATTATTCTATTCTTATATCGTAATTGTACTGGTGATATTTCCTCTATGGTACCGAGACTTTATAGATTTAAGCGCAGTACTAGATTGGCAGAAAGGTCTCATCATTTTACAGTTGAAATGGCTAGATGTAACCGTAAGTTCTATACTAGTAGTTTCTTCTCTCGCACTTCTCGCTTGTGGAACTCTCTTCCGGCTTCTTTCTTTCTTTCTTTCTTTCCTATCTGATGTAATGGAAATACCTTTCACCCAAACTAGTGACTACACTATAGGTAGTAACTACCTGTAAGTATCTGTAAATCAACGGACTACAGAGCCTAGCTGAAATCGTTTCAGCTGTACATTCGAAATCTCTGCCTTCGGACAGAGAAAAACCCGGACGAGGCTATACCGAAGGGCAGAGTCTCGTTCGGGGAGGTAGACCGACCCGATCCCATTTATGTGGTGTCTACGAGGATTTTTTGGTCAAGCCTACGGGCTCGGATGCCCCACATTAAACCCGGCCTTGTGCCACATCTGATCGCGTAGGTGGTGGTGGGGGGGACTAGTAAATATACTAGTTGGGATCTTTTCCACTTGTGCTGGTCAAACTCTCTGCGTCTGAGCAGAGGAGATCACCAGACGAGGCTATGCCAAAGGGCAGAATCCCGTGTCAGGAAACAACTACCTGACCCCGTTTTACACGGGTTATCCGGAAATTTTTAGCACAGCCTACGGGCTCGAATGCCCCACATTAAATTCGGCCTTGTGCCACATCTGTTTGGGTGGGGAGATAAGTAAATACACTAGCTGGGATATGTTCCACCTGTGCTGGTCAAACTCTCTGCCTTCGGACTCTCTGCCTTCGGAGAGCAGAGTCTCGTGTCTGGAAACAGCTACCCGACCCAGTTTTATACGGCTCCGATTCCCCCTCGTTTAATTCAGACCTGTGCCACATCTGATCGCGTCGGGCGGTAGGTAAATATACTAGCTGGGATCTGTTACTCAGATCTTGGCTGTTGGCGAACTCTCTGCCTTCGGGCAGAGAGGAACCCGGACGTAGCCTCCTTAGGTCCTTTCTGTAAATATCGTGTCCCATTTTTTATATCGGAATTGTTCTGATGGTATTTTCTCTATGGTTCATAAATTATAATACCTCATATATATATATATATATATATATATATATATATATATATATATAAATAGCAGGATGTGTGTGTGTGTGTGTGTGTGTGTGTGTGTGTGTGACGAATGCACGGCCGCAATTTTCGACGGATTTGCACCAAAATTTACATGCACATGCTCCAAGTTAGCGGAAAAGGCCAAGACCGACTTTACATTTCCCAACTCCCACCGATAGTAGAAATAATCGATTTTTTCATGCTTCTACGCAGTTTTCATGTAGTTTGCGGCCATTTTGTACTGGCCAGAGTCAGAGCCAATAGCTGGCTGCCACGAATAGGCAGGAAGATTCTATTGGCCAGCGAGAGAGCCAACAGCTGACTGACACGAATGTTAACTAGCATGCTAGCATGCAAAAAGAATCGATAGCTGCATTCGTTACAAGTGGGAAAAATTTAAATCTGCATGGCACTTTACTCCAATTGGCTCATTCGCTTGCTTAAACTCAACGTTGATTCTGATTCCGCAGAACTGGGTTGGGTATGAAGAAGTATTTGTTGTTAACATTCTTTTTTCATTCGGTTTTTCCAGTTACGAGTCCTTTTTTAAAGCTGATCGTTTTGTGTTCATTTTGTTTAATTCTTTTTTTCGTAACAGATTTAATGTTTAGTATAGAGCTTAGAAAAAAATTCGCAGTGTGAGATAGGCAAGAAGTAAGGCATGTAGCAACATCAGCACGGCAAAGGGCACTCTTTTAAAGGCAAGGAAGGGCAAGCGATTGCCGTATGAGTCGTACGATTTTTGATTCAAGCACGGGCAACGCTGGGACATGCTGCTAGTATATATATATATATATATATATATATATAAAAGAGAAAGAGAGAGAGAGAGAGAGAGAGAGAGAGATTATGAAACTGCTGGTTCAAAAGAACAAGACATTTATCCTCGTGTCTGGAACAGACAGGTCTGCCTGATTCTTTTAACTCTTTATCCAGATTATCTACTGTTATACCAGGTTTTTTTTCAATTCCCCCCCTGTTTGTTTATTCCAACTCCTCCTTATTTTCCAAAACCTTAATTTATTCCAAATCGTCCTCTTATTCTCCTGTCATTCTAAGCACTTCTTCTTCTTCAGTTTTTTCGAAAACAAATTAATTTTGAACGAATTTCCCAACACAATTTACAAAAAAACAAAAAACAAAAAAACAAAAACCAAAACCATTTTATTCTAGGCTCAAGAGTAATATTTCCTCATTTCAAAAATGCCGACATAAAACATATTCGGCGTGAATTAATATTTCCAGCATCTTTTATTACAGAAACAAAACAAAACTAACTTCATGTTCTCGGTCTGTAAATGTTAAGTCATGCACATATCTGATATATATATATATATATATATATATATATATATTTCTCACTCAATCGCCCGTTCTACCTCCATAACTTTGTTGGGCTATATTTTTTTCCGATCATAAATTCTGCTCGTAGCTAATCATCCCTCCCCAGCAAACGGTCAGTCTCTATTGCTGGTATTTCTCTTCTGCTCAGAAGGAACCTTTCGATGAAGTCCAAGTGGCATTTTGTGTCGTCGCTTTGTCTATAAACAGGAAACTGATAGAGAGAAGTGAAACGGGAAACGACTGAACGGAATCTTTACAACCAAGGAGGATTGTTAATTTGAAAGGAAGGAAGGAAGGAAGGAAGGAAGGAAGGAAGGAAGGAAGGAAGAAGGAGGGAGGGAGGAGGGAGGGAGGGAGGAAGAGAGGAAGGAAAGAAAGAAAGAAAGAAAGAAGGAGAAAGAGAGGAAGGAAGCTATGGTGGAAAGGAAGGAAGGAAGAAAGGGAGGAAGGAAGGAAGGGAGGAAGGAAGGAAAGAAAGAAAGAAAAAGAAACGGAGGAAGGAAGGATGGAAAGGAAGGAAGTATGGAAAGGAAGGAAGGAATGAAGGAAGGAACAGAGAGGAGGGAGGGAGGAAGGAAGGAAGGAAACTACGAAGGAAGGAAGGGAAGGAGGGAGGGGGGAAGGAAAGGAGGGGGAAAGAACGAACGAACGAAGGGAGGGCGGAAAAAAGGAAGGAAGAAGATAGGGAAGGAGGAAGGAAGCTAGAAATAAGCAAGGAAGGAAGGAAAGAAAGAAAGAAAGGAACGAACGAAATAAGGAAGGAAAGAAGGAACGGAGGGAGGGAGGAAAGAAAGAAAGAAAGAAAGAAAGAAAGAAAGAAAGAAAGAAAGAAAGAAAGAAATAAGTATTGGCCATGAAGCGGTTTATCTTGCCATCGCTTCTGTATCTGGTCGGTTGTATTCGTCTTTTCTGTCTTTTTTAAAGTATTTTGCAGTTTCAGCCGGTGTATTGTGCTGTAGTTGCATCTCTACGCCCATTTGAAACTCCATTTTGAATTTGTTGGCTTCTTTTATTACGGAGTAAAGACGCTTACTACTTTCATGTTACTTGACGCATACCATCGTCCAGTCTACTGTAGTTTCCAAGTATCTTTGGAGGCCAATTGTTGTAGTTTTGTAGGACAATTCTAGTTGAACTAATCCTCTGCTTCCTTCGGATCTGGGCACATACAGACGATCAGCATCAGATTTGGTATGATGCATGCGATAGCAAGTGAGAAGCTTTCTCGTTTTGGCGTCCATTCGCTTAATTTCAGCTATGGTCCAGTTAAGGACATTAAAGCTGTATTGAACCACAGGGACAGCCAATGTGTTTATGGCCGATATTCTGTTTTTTGAGTTTAGCTCAGTATTTAGTACCAGACGTACACGCTTGTAGTACTCTTTTCTTATTTTTTCCTTCATTTGGGGGTGTTGTATGCCATCTCCTTCGCTAATTCCTAGGTACTTATAAGCTTCATCTAGCTCCAGTTTCCTAATCTTTGTGACAAAATCTAAATCTATTAAGGGTGTTTCTGTAATTCTACCTTTCTTGGATGTTACTTTTGCACATTTATCTAATCCGAAGTCCATACCTATGTCGTCACTGAAGTATTTTACAATATTGAGGAGGCCTCTCAACTCATTGTCGTCTTTGGCAAAGACTTTGAGATCATCCATGTAGAGTAGATTTATTATTATTATTATTATTATTATTATTCCCTTGCATTGTTGTTGTATCCATATTTCCTTCCGGGTCCCAACAAGAGACTAAAGTCAGAAATAGTTTCATGACATTTTCGACTACTCACTTTTGTAAACAACAAATAAAACCCAAGATCACACAGATTTTACATAGATAAAGCTCTTCGTAATTTGCGAGTTGTACCTGTGAGTAAAATGTTTTGTATTTCTTTAAGGTATGAGCTACCAAAGATCTCTTCAGTGACTCTATCGAAACCTTTTCTAATCAATCCGAGGGCTCCAACTACAACTAGAATTATTGATATCCTTATGTGTCATATATTTGAAATTTCCACTTCAAGATCCTTGTATCTTGATAGATTATTGAAGATCTTCAAAGATACATTTATAATCTACAGAGACTGCCATAAGTTCTTTTCAATAAGAAAGCACATTCTATTTTTGTGCTCTTGGATCACAATGTCTCGGCGATTAGCTTTGATTGTTTCGGTTGTGTATATTGTAAACTGTTGCAGGTTCTATATCTCTGTAACCGGATCTGGGTGATGCTCATAGCAGTTTCTTATAGTCTCCTTCCCGTAAAAGTGGCACATTTTCCGGTGCAGATATTGGTCCACAATATTCAGTGGGGGCCAATACCGTGCAACCTGATACAAGATAGTTGTTTCTGGATATTTATCACAGAATCTGCATTTGGGTTCAACACAATTTTTTAGTATATGTTCTTAGTAATTTTTAGTTAACAAGCACTAGTCCTGTGTTGCAAGAATAAAACCTTCGATTTCAACTTTTAACCCCGCACTAAGTAACTACTAATGGGTATGGGGTTTGTCTACATCAGCTCGTTTAGTACGAGTTTAGTATTGACCATAAAAAGTCTAATCTTGCCATCATTTCTGTATTTAGTAGACGATGGTAAGATAGGCCTTTTTATGGTCGAACAAGCCAGTGTATATAAAACCCGTATTAGTATTATCGGAATAAAATATTTAGAATCTACCGACCTATCGACGTTTAAAACGCCCGAGGTTGGTTACGAATGCAAACTACTAACTTCTAGGCCTGGGGAAATCAACTGAATGGTAGCAGAGTTCCATCAGTTTTGTACTAAGCTCTTTGATTAATTCCTCTTAGTAACTAATCAACTAACGGAAAATTCCAAGATGAAGAAGATCACCATCATAGGACGTTTCAGTTTCATGCCTTCACGCGGAAGGCGTTTCATTCTTATGTGTTGACGCGTTCATTACCAGTACAGCCGTATTTTTTTTTTTTTCATTATAAGACAAGCAACGTTTTTACAAAAACTTATAATAATTTTTTAGATTTATATTTAACAGCTTAGTGTAAATTTTGATCTGGAACTCTCCTGTCATTCGGTTTATTCCCTTTTTCCATACCGGAAGTTTCATAATTTGCTGACGTAACCATCCTCATGCGTTTTAAGGATCAACAAGTTGAGACGTTTTATTTAGAATTTGTCAAAAAAATGTTTTTTTTTTTTCTTTTTTTGCTTTTCTTAATTCTTTCTTACAGTCTTTGACAATGTTAAACAATATTTCAACAGAATGTCTGTCTTATAAATTAACGACTGTGATTTCGACAAACTTCATTAAAATTATTTTATATATATAACGCATTCTCCCGACCTGTTGATCCTTAAAATACATGAGGATGGTTAAATAAAAATAAATTTTACAAATTATTAACTTCAAAAATTTTATTAAAAAAATTATTTTAAACAATTGTTTTAGATGAATGACATTCCTGCTTATTAATTTTATTATTAAAAATGTTTTTTTATTAAATTAAAATTTGTAAAAAATATTTTTTATATTATTAGCTTTATTAAAAAAATTGTCATGAAAAGTAAATTGAAATTGGATTTTTTACTAGTTTAATGATTCCACAATTTCTGTTTAGATAAATAATAATTAACGGAAAATTCCAAGATTAACAATATCGCCATCATGTCCCATTAGCACGTTTCATCTTATGCCTTCATCGCCTTCATTCGTTTTTAAGTGTTTGATTGATTATTATGTACATTACGTTTCATTCCTTTTGACGCCGATTTCAAAATAAACCGTTTTTTTTAATTTACATTTAACAACCTTTTTAATGACAAACAATTATATATTTTATATTTGAAGTTTTTTTTTTTAATAAATATAATGGATAAGAGACACATATTGTTTTTTTTTTTATAACACAGATCTTTTCTTGAATCGCGCTCTTCTCTTAACTGTTGAAAATATTGGACGAGTAATGTCAAATTTCTTCTTTTTTGCATTTTGTTTTATTATTATTATTAGTAGTAGTTCAAATATGAGTAGCAGTTTTAAAAGTTAAAATGGTCTCATTTGTAGCAGATTTTTACGAAAAACTTATTTTTAAACAATAGTAATACCCAAAAACAGTACTATTATATTATTTATTATTTTAAACTATTGACAATTGGAAAACGTTCGAAAATATAGCCGATTATGCATTTCGCCATTTAGGCTTCATCAGATCAAAAGCGAAAAAATGAGTTGCTTGTGTGTGTTTTTGTGTATATTCAAATAATTTAATCTTATTATATTTTGCCCAAACTGGCGTTTCTCTTGACGAAAAATGAAAGAAAATAAGTGACTTTTAAAACTTTGTCAGGATGATATAACCTAATTTTAAAGCATTATTTAATATCTCACTATTATTTTATTATATTTTTCTTATTATATATTATATAATTTATCATTAATAATAAAAATAATAATTAATTATTAACATCATTACTGTATTAATAATTATTATGAATCAATCCAAATGAATATCGACAGGTCTATAGTGGCATTAATAATAATAATAATGATTATTATTGTTATTATTATTATTTTATATATAATACAATATTTTATTCTAGTATAATTATTATATCATATTATTTATAATAATAATAATAATACCTTGAAATCGAAATCTCAAAAATGTGGCACACGAGGACATTAAAAATTCCTCTAGTCAACCAGTCTATTTAAAAAAGAAACGGTAACGTTCTGCGGGAGAATCTTCTGCCCAAGTCAGTCATGAATCGAGAAAGATATGATCTCCCAAACGTGTATCACGTATGATACATATATGAACTGTCTGGTCCATGGGTACTATAGCCTTTGTTTACAACGAGTCTACCCCAGAAAGAAACGGCAACCTTCTGTGGGAGAATCTTCTGCCCAAGTCAGTGATGAATCGAGAAAGATATGATCTCCCAAGCGTGTATCACATATGGCGCAACTGATGGACTGATCCATGGGTACTATAGGCTTGGTTGGTAACCAGCTTACCGCAGAAAGAAAAGGCAAACTTCTGGAAAAATCCTTCTGCCAAGTCATTCTATAAGGAGGAAAGAAGGTTAAGAGAATCTGACACTCACAGGACAGGCGTATATAAGAAAAACAGAAGAAAGCAGCGCGTAACATAACGCATAATTTGGCAGACTTAGAATTAGGAGAAGTAGTAAAAAGGCAACATTTACAAATAGCTTACAAAGGACAGGAATTCGTGGAGAGCCATGATCGCCCACGCCCTGAATGAAGAATTTTAAACCTTACTTTTTTCTTTCTTTCTCTTCTTGTTCTATTATTCTTTTATTTATCTGTTTTCGTCTCGGTTTGCCGTTTTCTGATTTTAGCAGTGCAATACGATAGTTCCCAAGTGATAGATTCGTTTTGAGTTTAAAGGTTCGAAGTACAAAGTGACAATGCGTAAACCACATCACTGTCGCGGTGAAGTGAATTATTACGCGCGAAAAAAAAATACCTCGCTTCCAGTCTCCTTGCTCTTTCCTCCTCCTCCATGTTATTCTTTATCGGGGGCCTCGTATTCTAAAAGCGACAGGCAATAAACCAAAAACTGCGGTCAGATGATACTCTCTAAAACAAACTAGCGATCAGAATTGGTGTCTAGTCGAGAACCTGGGCCCCTCTGTATACCCTAGACTCGGTATGACTAATTTCATCACGGTTAACAGAGACGACATCAGTTTACATTAACTACATGATTCACTTTATTGCGCCATTTTTTTCTGGTTTCTTTGCTTTTATGATATTTCAAGCGATTCATTTTTCAGTCATTAATTTAAGAAAATGTATAAGTGAATGTAAGGGACCTGACTGAGATAGATTTTGGTATCACCTCATACAAGGCACTAAAGCCGCTAAGAAACAACGGGTTACAGGGTGGGAAAGGACTAAGAACGGAAACAGAAACATCTCTATCTATAAAAGGCAGGATGTGTGTGTGTGTGTGTCTATTTGACTATATATATATATATATATATATATATATATATATATATATATATATATGTTTATATGTCCATGTGACTATAAATATATATATATATATATGTCAATTTGATATGTGTGTGTCTAAATTCGTCTATATATATATATATATAAATATATATGTTCATCCAAGTAAATAAATAGACAAATAATCCCAAATTAAAACTGTTTATGTGTGTATAATAATATATAATGAACTACAACAACCAACCCCAAATTGAACAAATAGCTTTATTAAATTCTCAAACCAAAACAAAACTGTAAATAAGTATATAAACAAATTTTACGTTAATAAATAAATAAATAAAATAAGAAACAAAAAAAAAAAACAAAATAAATAATATATATATAAATAAACAAAGCGACTTCCCGTCTAGAATATATATGCACCACTAACCCGTATATATATATATATATATATATATATATATATATGTATATAAATATATTTGATTTTTTTATATATATATATATATATATATATATATATATATATATATATATATATATATATCCATCCCTACAAATATATATCAAATTGACTATTTATATGTGTGTCTATTCGTCTATATATATATATATATATATGTCTATTTGACTATATATATATATATATGTGTGTGTGTGTGTCCATGTGTCTATAAATACATGTCAATTTGACTATATATATATATATATATGTGTGTGTGTCTATTCGTCTGTATATATATGTGTGTGTGTGTGTGTTATTTGGCTATATATATGCCCATCTGACTATAAATATACATGTCAGTTTGACTATATATATATATATATATATATATATATGTGTGTCTATTCATCTATATATATATGTGTGTGTGTGTGTCTATTCGACTATATATATTTATGTGTATTTGACTATATGTCTATTTGACTATATAAATATATATATGTGTGTGTGTGTGTGCGTGCGTATCTACTTGACTGTATAGGTATATATGTCTATGTCACGATATATATATATATGTCTATTTGACTATATGCATGTCTATGTGACAATATATATATATATATGTGTGTGTCTTTTGACTATATATATATATCTATTTGACTATATATATATATATATATATATATATATATTTGTCTATTTAATAATATATATCTCTATTTGACTATATATACATACATATATATATATATATATATATATATATATATATATATATATATATATATATATATATAAAGGCTGGATGTGTGTGTGTGTGTGTGTCTGTGTGTGTGTGTGTAACGAATGCACGGCCGCAATTTTCGACGGATTTGCACCAAAATTTACATGCACATGCTCCAAGTTTGCGGAAAAGGCCAAGACCGCTGTTGCATTTCCCAACTCCCATCGATAGTGGAAATAATCGATATTTTCATGCTTCTACGGCAGTTTTCATGTAGTTTGCGGCCATTTCCAACTGGCCAGAGTGAAAGCCTATAGCTGGCTGCCACGAATAGGTAGGAAGATTCTATTGGACTGCGTAAGAGTCAACAGCTGACTGACACGAATGTTAACTAGCATGCTAGCATGCAAAAAATATCGATAGCTGCATTCGTCACAAGTGGAAAAATTTAAATCTGCATGGCACTTTACTCGAATTGGCTCATTCGCTTGCTTAAACTCAACGTAGATTCTGATTCCGCAGAACTGGGTTGGATGTGAAAAAGTATTTGTTGCTAACATTCTTTTTTCATTCGGTTTTTCCAGTTACGATTCCTTTTTTTAAAGCTGATCGATTTGTGTTCATTTTGTTTAGTTTTTTTTTCGTAACAGATTTAATGTTTAGTATAGAGCTTAGAAAAAATTCGCAGTGTGAGATAGGCAAGAAGTAAGGCATGTAGTAACACCAGCACGGAAAAGGGCAGTCCTTTAAAGGCAAGGAAGGGCAAAAACATTTTAAGTCAAGTGGTAGCGATTGCTGTATGAGTCGTATGATTTTTGAATCAAGTACGGGCACCGCCGGGCCACGCTGCTAGTTAATAATAAGCGGGAAAAGAAAAGAGTAAACAGTAGATAGCAAGTAGATTGCATTATTTTTTTTTTCAAGATTAAAGTTGGCTGGAAAGTAGGGAACCGGAAGACAGTCTTATCAAGCGAGAAGAGCGAGGGAAGAAACTGTTAGCATAGAACTTACGGTTATATCTAGACATTTCTTTGTGAAATGATGAGACCTAGCCGCCAGTCTAGTACTGCGCTTAAATTCATAATGTCTAGGCCCTATAGCGAAGAGCGAAATTTATTTGTAATTTATTATTAAAAATGTAACACAAGGCCAAAATGGGGAATGAATGAAAAGGACGGTCTTGTTCTGTCTTAACGCTAAACTTAGCTAGCCACAAACACTGACTCAAACATACAACAATATTCCTTACACCAAAACATACGCATTCTTACTTACCTTTCTTACGACATCCACCGTAATACCTCATTGTCTCTATGAAAGTCCTAACTAAACCCCATATGTACAATTTATTATCGGGGGGGGGGTAAACAACAATTTAAAAACTAGCCCCAATGAGCATCATAGCTCTTCTGAATAATTATCATTAAATTATTTATAGAAAAGACACAGAGAGGCAACCTTGCGGCGATAGAAAAGTGACTGAACCCGAGATGCCAGATCAAGACCAATAATATTGCTGATTCTTCTTTGAATTTTATCAAGGTGCTCAAGGTAAATAACAGGGGAACCGGGCCATATGTGGCATCAATATTCGAACCATAGACGAATGGTAGACATATATGTAAAAAAGATTCTGTAGAGAAAAATTATCTCACACGACACAGTGAACCAATTTTCTTAGCAGCTGATCTAGCAATGGATTCACTATAGTCTTCCACTTCATGTCAGCTGTGAACGTTATTTCGAGTAGCCGAAACTAGTCACTTTCCTAGAGGTTAGCATCAGCCATACTGAAGGAAAGCAGAAAGGGATCTTTCAGATGATTAATGGGAAGCACGGTGGAGTAATGGATAACAGCTCGGATTGAGGAATCGGAGAGCCGAGTTCGAATTCCAGTCGAATCCATTAATTCAGATAGGTGCTAATACCGTTGGAAAAGGTATGAATCTTCTTCTTCATCCCCCAGCTATGGGTAAATAGCAGGACAGACTGGGTTCTATAGCCTTGGATGACAACTGGTTTACTGCAGAAAGAAATGGCAACTTACTGCGGGGAAAAAAAACATCTGCCTTGTCAGTCATGTATCGAAAGATACATGATCGAATAAGCATGTATCACGTATGGCATATAACTGGTTGAATGGAGAGAATTTTAGTTTTACATGAGAAAAAAACTAAGATAAATAGATAGTGAACAGACTTAGATCTTCGTCCTTGCTTTAAATATTACTGCCACATCTTGTCTGGTGCTCCTGATATATATATAGAGAGAGAACCCAACATATCATACCATTTTGGAATCAGGCAGGTTCTGCGAGCAAATTAAAAACACTCCGGGATGGATCACGACCCGAAATCCTGAAATTTTGGCCTCCCACGTTTTCATTACTGCCATTGTTTCCGGCGAAATTTTAGGTGATTTTTCTTGCGACGAATTATTTTTATACGATAATAATTTTTATAACTTAGAAATACATTTGGGAATAATCGAAATTAATTGTGAAATCCATCTAAAGTCCCCCATGAAATAAAAATAATTGTTTGCAAAAATAAAATAAGGACTTAAGTATATCGAATTGTCTTTAAATTAAGTGGCGACAGAAGAATAAGTAAGAAGGTAAGCTTAAATATTAATGCTATTAAATATTAATGCTATTAAATGCTATTAAATATTAATGCTATTAAATGCTATTAAATATTAATGCTATTAAATGCTATTAAATATTAATGCTATTAAATGCTATTAAATGTCAATGCTATTAAATGCTATTAAATATTAATGCTATTAAATGCTATTAAATATTAATGCTATTAAATGCTATTAAATATTAATGCTATTAAATATTAATGCTATTAAATGTCAATATATGTTTTATTAAATATATATTAAATATGTTATATATACTATTAAATGCTATTAAATATTAATGCTATTAAATGCTATTAAATATTAATGCTATTAAATGCTATTAAATATTAATGATATTAAATGTCAATGCTATTAAATGCTATTAAATATTAATGCTATTAAATGCTAATAAATATTAATTATTAAATATTAATGCTATTAAATGCTATTAAATATTAATGCTATTAAATTTATTAAATATTAATGCTATTAAAATGCTATTGAAATATATTAATGCTATTAAATGCTATTAAATATTAATGCTATTAAATATATAAATTAAATATTAATGCTATTAAATGCTATTAAATGTCAATGCTATTAAATGCTATTAAATATTAATGCTATTAAATGCTATTAAATATTAATGCTATTAAATGCTATTAAATATTAATGCTATTAAATATTAATGCTATTAAATGTCAATGCTATTAAATGCTATTAAATATTAATACTATTAAATGCTATTAAATATTAATGCTATTAAATGCTATTAAATATTAATGCTATTAAATGCTATTAAATATTAATGCTATTAAATGTCAATGCTATTAAATGCTATTAAATATTAATGCTATTAAATGCTATTAAATATTAATGCTATTAAATGCTATTAAATATTAATGCTATTAAATGCTATTAAATATTAATGCTATTAAATGCTATTGAATATTAATGCTATTAAATGCTATTAAATATTAATGCTATTAAATGCTATTAAATATTAATGCTATTAAATGCTATTAAATATTAATGCTATTAAATGCTATTAAATATTAATGCTATTAAATATTAATACTTAAATGCAGCGATGAATTTTGAGTTCTTCTGTAGTTTATTGTTGCCTATCGAATCTACTCCTCTCTAACAATTGTGATAAAAGCCCAATGAAGAGCCCACCGCAGGACCGAGCTTAAATGACGCCTAATAGAGCGGCTTTTAAGCTAGTATTCTCTAACACTCAGTAACTCCTGCGTCTTAGTGGCTTTATTGCCTTTCTTTGAGTGAAATGATTAAAATGATTTCCAAAGGGCTTGACTTAGTGCGGCCGTATTCATTTTATTTTCTGTCTCATTTAAATGCAATGTCAATTGTTATCGATTGTCTTCATAATTATTTTCTCTCTCCTTTATAGCTTCTTGAATCTTAGTGACTTTATTGCCTTACGTGGTGTAAAATGCCTATAGTTCTGAGATGAGGTATTATGTATAAATATATCTGTTTAACCATTTTACACCACAGTATTTACATTAGTCGGACTATTGTCCTCATCTTTGTCGCCATATTTTTCACAACGTTTCGGCCGTTGTACGCTCCGGCCTTCTTCAGGTGGTATGGAATTTCGAACTGAACCCTTTATTTCGATCACTGGGGTAGACTGTTCTAGTTCCACGTGCCATGTTTGATGGATGTCAGTTATCAGTTATCTCCTGTTAATTTTCCCTCTGAAAGTTCTCCACTGCCTTCTTAATCAGGTATTGAACTCACAACTCTTTGGGTCAATTCCAACCACCTGAAGAAGGCCGGAGCGTACAACGGCCGAAACGTTGTGACAAATATGGCGACAAAGATGAGGACAATAGTCCGACTAATGTAAATACTGTGGTGTAAAATGGTTAAAAAGATATATTTTCTATTAAATGATATGGGAAAATTGATTTAGAAAATTTTAAGAAACTGATTAATCTTTTCTGTATGAGACAATACTTTCTTGTCAAGTGTTGTGAATTTTGCAACGTGCTCGCTGTTATATATAATGTTATTGTATATAATGTTATGTTTGTGTGTGTGTTCATATGCGTGTCTGTTGGCAAGTGACATTTCATGTCAGACGGTTCGCACTTTGTTGAGATTTAAAGCGGAAGTGTATTTTTTTTTTATGTATTGCCCAAGGAAATTATAGCCTCGAATAATCTAAGTAGACACATGCAAAAGTCATTTGAACAAAAATAAAACTGCCCAGTGTGATCCTTCTGGATTACGACATATCTTCTTTTTTATTACTATTTTTTTTTAATTATTCGTCAATGTATTTAGAAATTTCTGTCCAATCAGATTAATGACCAACCACTGAAAGGAATATAGATAATCGGTCATTGCCTTTTCCTTGCCATGATCACTTTCCATCTCTCGCTACACACATCTTTTTTTGAGTCCGAAAGGTACCTGCACAATTTGAGCAAATTATCGTAACATCCGCTTTAAGGCTCTCAATACAAATTGGTAGTAAGGTTTCAAATCACAAAAGACTTCCGGAACATATCGGCAACCGACCAAACCAAACGCTCAGCGTTTATATATAGAAGTATTTTTTTTCTTTCTTTCTTTCTTTATTTATTTTTTCTTTCTTTATTTATATATTCATTATTCTTTCCATTTCTTTTTTCTTCACATTTCTTTCTTCTTTTTTTCATTATTTCTTCCGTTCTTTCTCTATTCTTATTTCTTTCTTTTATTCTCTTTCTTTCTTTCTATCTTTTATTCTCTTTCTTTCTTTCTATCTCTTTTTTGCTTCTCATTTCTTTCTTTCGTTCTCCCTTTCTACTTTGTTTATTTCTTTTTTCTATTTATCTTTCTTCATCGTTTTGTTCCTTGTTTCTTACTTTCTACCTATTCCTTCCTTCCTTCCTTCCTTCCTTTCTTTCTTTATCTTAGATTGATCTTTGTTCCTTCATACTTTCTTTTCATATTTTGTTTGCTTATCTCGAACAGATTCATTTTTCTTTCTTTCTTTCTTTCTTTCTTTCTTTCTTTCTTTCTTTCTTTCTTTCTTTCTTTCATATTTTGTTTGCTTATTCTACCAGATTCATCTTTCTATTATTTTCTTTCTTTCTTTCTTTCTTTCTTTCTTTCTTTCTTTCTTTCTTTCTTTTGTGTTTCTGCATACTCCTTGCATCTCTCTCTCTTTCCTCCTTTTCTTTCTCTCTCTGTATATAGAAACAAAAGGCTATGGCTATTTGTATGCAATTAACAGACGGCTCCTTCGAAATTGCTCGTAAAATTATCCATCCGTGTCCATTCATGCAGCTGTATTCCTCTCCATCGAGAAATGGTAGACAAAACCGATGGACGTAATTACGCATCCTCAAGCATAAGCCACTTACATCCGGGTGGTGTCGAGTTCGAATATCACTCGTTACATTGACTTACGTTCAAATTCTCTTTCGAAAGCTATGAATCCGTCTTGACCATCAACTATGGGTTAAATAGTTGGAATTTTATCAATGAAAATCCTTGTTATTTCCAATAAAATTGTTGACGCAATATTCACGCACAAAGTCAGAAGAATTATTCTTACAATCCAAAGCCTATTTCGGCTTTAAATAACCCACAGAGGTTGACAAAAAAAATAATATCTGGCCAATCAACTATGCACAAATAATTGGATCAAATAATTTCTCTGCTTGTGTCTGATCAACAGAAAAAAAGGAAGATGTGTAGAATTAAATCCACGGGTGTTTGCCCTACTGTAGGATTTGTGGGTGTACATCATGGCGAGAATTCGACAGTGTTATTTTTTATTAAATTATAAGGAGTAAGACAATTCAAGAATGACATCTAGATGAATTAGAACACCTTCAACTCTTGACAAAATCCAAAGAAGGATCTGCAATGTAATCGATCCTGACCTGGCATCTTGATTTCAGTCACTTTCTCACCGAAGTGGCACGGCTTCCTTCAGCCTTTTCTACAAATATTTTCATGGCAACTACTCTGACGAGCTTTTTCCCCTGGTGTCCCGACTACATGAATTTAAGCGTGCCACTAGATTGGCATCTAGGTCCCACCCTTTTACTGTTGAAATAGTTAAATGCAACCGCCATTTCTACTCCAATAATTTATTTTCTAGCAATTCCAGCCTGTTGAACTCCCTTCCGCTTACTCGCTTCACTGATAAACTAGAGTCTTCAAAAATTTATATGCAACATCAATCGCCATCTTCTGTCTTCTTGAATCCCGTTCATCTTTTGTCCTTTCCTCAATCCTCCCTATTCTCTGTCTTCTCTTTCACTTTCACTCCCTGTAACCCCTTGGGTACTAGTAGCATTCCCACCTTGCTTGGAGATAAATGAAGTTATTATTATTATTATTGTGTTTTGCCTTTGCATCATGGAGTAGAAGTCTTCTTGCTTTAGAAGGTGCAAGAAGATGAGGCGCCAGGCAACCAGGTATGGAAAATGTAAGAGAATCCTACTCATGATGTGAGAAATATGATTTTTTGCGTTTTACATATTCTACTGTAACCAGGAATTTGACCCACGTAATTGTTGGCTCCTTTTGAGCCCCGATAACAACAGGAAATGTTTTTTTCGTTTCAAGTGTCTCAAAAACAACAGGTAACGTTGTTTCATTCCCAGTGCCTAAAAACGGCAGGTAATGTTGTTTCATTCCCAGTGCCTCAAGAACGATAGGTAACGTTGTTTCATACCACGTGCCTCAAGAATAACAGGTAACGTTATTTCATTACCAGTGCCTGAAGAACAAGAGGTAACGTTGTTTCATGCCTAGTGCCTGAAGAACACCAGGTAACGTTGTTTCATTCCCAGTGCCTCAATAACAACAGGTAACGTTGTTTCATGCCTAGTTCCCGAAGAACAACAGGTAACGTTGTTTCATGCCTAGTGCCTGAAGAACACCAGGTAACGTTGTTTCATTCCCAGTGCCTCAATAACAACAGGTAACGTTGCTGCATTAAGATCCCACCCTCTTCCAATTTCTATCTTGTTGTTCTGTAAATCGCAAGGATATTTCCTTGTGTTTCACAAGGTTCTTCAAAGATTTGTCTATATTTCTGAGATAAGACAACAGTTGAACGATTTACATTATTTGTATTTTGTCCGGGCTGTTGTCATCATCTTTACTGTCATATTCACGATTTAGCCGTTTTGTTCTATCTTCTTCAGGATTTTTTTATTTTCTGAGATGAGGTTTTTATTGTAACGATTTACAAATTAAAACACTTTTCGGACTTTGAAAATTCTCATCTTAATTTTCAGTATTCACGACGTCTCAAATTTAATTCTAAATCCGGTCTTTTAGGATTTTGTCTATATTTCTGTGATGAGTTATTGTTACTATTTACACTATTTACATTGTTCGGACTGTTATCCTCACCTTTACTGCGATATTCACGACGTCTCGGCCGTTGTACGCTCCGGCCTTCTACAGGATATGTCCATATTTTTGAAATGAGGTATTGTAACTATCTACATTATTTACATTGTTCGGACTGTTGTCCTCATCTTTATTGACATATTCACGACGTTTCATCGTGTCACATACGTTAACTCATTATTAAAAAGTAATCTGTCTATATTCTATCCAGATGAGCTGGTGACTGATTATCTATTTACATTGTTTGGACTGTTTATCGGTCACTTCAATCGTTACTGTTAATATTCAACACGTTACAAGGGTCCTGTACATTCCCTGTTTTCATATATCTGTCTATATTTCTGAAATGTGCTGTTGTAACTATTTACACTAATTACATTGTTTGGACTGTAGTGCTCATTTTCATTGTCATATTCACGATGTTTCCGCCGTTGTATGCTCCGAACTTCTTCAGGTGATATACGTTGGAATTTCGAACCGAGCCATGTATTTCATTCACTGAGGTAGATTGTTCTAGTTCCACGTGCCATGCCATTTCTGGATATCTCAGTATCAGTTACTTCCCTTTAGCAACTCAAATCTCTCCAAGTTTCTGTTCACCTCTGCGATGGCCAGGTATTGAACTCACAACTCTTTGGGTCAATCCATGGAATACTTTAACCAACGCTTTTATCCAACGCCTTTTATCTATCTTCAAAGATGTCCTACAATATCTATCAGAAGACAATTGGTTTTCAACATGACTTCGCTGGTCGATTTGCTTGGATTTCTCTACCATTCTGAACGCTGAAAATTCCAGAAGATGATATTACTTATTTCCATCCGGGTCCTAACCAGAGACCTAAGTTTCAAAAATGGCATCATGAAATTTTTGACAAAATATTTTTGTCAAAATATGAAAATAAAACAAATTAAGATCACATACATTTTACATTGATAAACTCCTTCGTAAAGTGCGTGCTGTACTTCTGAGTACAATCTGTTTGTATTTTTGTAATAGGAGTTGATAGGTTCGTCTATCGCCCGGCCAGTACTCCTTCCGTGTTTATTGAACAGGAATAGAGGTATATATCTTGTTCCCTATTTAAGACATGGTTTACCGGTATTTTCTGCCATGACCATAATGATTTAACTGCATTTTTTTTTTTATTATGAACGTACCGGGCTGGTCGTTCTCTGGTTTCTGCTTCCGAACTCTCTTAGAAAGGCTGCTCTGATCAACATCGGTGTATTTGTAGCGTCATGTCGTGTGTGGTTAAGTGGCCCTGCATGTATTTCCCATGAGCAAACATTATGCTTTAGTCTTAACCACCTTCAAGCCAATTTTTATAGCCATAGACGATATACAGCTATACCTCGGGTTACGTCGTTTCGAGTTAAGTCGTTTTCGATTATATGTCGTTTGTCAAAAACGGTATGGAAAAATAAAATTCAAGTTTAAGTCGTTTTATTCGACTTTACGTCTGTCGGCCACGAATATTGAAGCCGTAATATCACCAGAAAAGCGTTAAAAGCAGATACAATCCTGTTAATGTACAATAAATGAGAATAAAATGTATATAAAATCATATTAAAATACGTACATTCGCAGTAAATGTTAATATAATCATTATAAATCCTAAAGAACGAAATATGAAAACATCTAAGATTACACTATTTACATTATTCGGACTATTGTCTTCATCTTTGTCGGCATATTTATCCCAACGTTTCGGCCGTTGTTAAATATGGCGACAAAAGATGAGGACAATAGTCCGAATAATGTAAATAGTGTACATAATAGTGAATCTCAGAAATATAGATAGATACTGAAAGGCCGAAACGTTTTAATAAATATGGCGACAAAGATTAGGACAATAGTCCGAATAATGTAAATAGTGTACATAATACCTCATCTCAGAAATATAGATAGATACTGAAAGGCCGAAACGTTGTAATAAATATGGCGACAAGATGAGGACAATAGTCCGAATAATGTAAATAGTGTACATAATACCTCATCTCAGAAATATAGATAGATACTGAAAGGCCGAAATGTTTTAATAAATATGGCGACAAAGATTAGGACAATAGTCCGAATAATGTAAATAGTGTACATAATACCTCATCTCAGAAATATAGATAGATACTGAAAGGCCGAAATGTTGTAATAAATATGGCGACAAAGATGAGGACAATAGTCCGAATAATGTAAATAGTGTACATAATACCTCATCTCAGAAATATAGATAGATACTGAAAGGCCGAAACGTTTTAATAAATATGGCGACAAAGATTAGGACAATAGTCCGAATAATGTAAATAGTGTACATAATACCTCATCTCAGAAATATAGATAGATACTGAAAGGCCGAAACGTTGTAATAAATATGGCGACAAAGATGAGGACAATAGTCCGAATAATGTAAATAGTGTACATGATACCTCATCTCAGAAATATAGACAGATACTGAAAGGCCGAAACGTTGTAATAAATATGGCGACAAAGATGAGGACAATAGTCCGAATAATGTAAATAGTGTACATAATACCTCATCACAGAAATATAGACAGATACTGAAATGCCGAAACGTTGTAATAAAAATGGCGACAAAGATGACGACAATAGTCCGAATAATGTAAATAGTGTACATAATACCTCATCTCAGAAATATAGACAGATACTGAAAGTACGAAACGTTGTAATAAATATGGCGACAAAGATGAGGACAATAGTCCGAATAATGTAAATAGTGTACATAATAACTCATCTCAGAAATATAGATAAATACTGAAAGGCCGAAACGTTTTAATAAATATGGCGAGAAAGATTAGGACAATAGTCCGAATAATGTAAATAGTGTATATAATACCTCATCTCAGAAATATAGACAGATACTGAAAGGCCAAAACGTTGTAATAGATATGGCGACAAAGATGAGGACAATAGTCCGATTAATGTAAGTAGCATACATAATACCTCATCTCAGAAATATAGACATATATACAAGATTACATTTTTTTCTGTACTATATTGAAAACTAAAATTTATTTGTTTGTAAGCTTAAAATGGATTCTTATTGACTACATATTATTAAAATGCATTTACAAATAAAATATAGAACTGGAAATGGTTGTTGGTTGTTTAGCTTGGTGACAATTAAATTCGGAGACCAGTAAATTCGACTTAAGTCGTTTTTCAACTTAAGTCGCCTCTCCTGGAACGAATTACTGACGTAAAGTGAGGTATACCCTTAAAGTTATAATTATTTGGGCCTTTTTCTTCGCAAATTAAAATATTCTTATGGCAGATACAATGAAAAGAAATATTTACTGCTATTTGTGGTGGGGAGAAAAAATAATTAATGAAAA
>CAHIKZ030001461.1:492500-499386 GCA_903632075.3 Acanthosepion pharaonis | reverse complement strand
TGAATCGCCATCATATCTCCAAACACGTACCGTCTTAATTCTTCATTCATTCTTTCACTCTTCAGTCACCATTTTTATTACATTCTGTTCGCGTTAGCATTGAATTCACTTTCTTCTCTGCAAAGGTAAAAAAAAATTGGCAAAAACTATCCAGAGACGTCACCAAATACCACGACAGCTGCAACCCAGCTTCAAGCAAGTACAACGCTAGCACTTTCAATGACGCTTCTGTAAAAAAAGAAAAGCAAAACGAAACACAAGACAACAAGACACCGAGAGATCAAACCTTCAATATTTGTTTTTCGTTTGAGCTTCACTATTCTCAGTTCAATATTTATTCAATATTCGGTGGACTACCGCCAACTCACTTTATTCATTTCTTCATATTGTAGCCAACTACGTCAAGTTACGAATGTAATTTACTCTGGGAAGATTAAAAAGAAGTTAAAAAAAAGAAAAAAGAAAAAAAGAAAAGAAAAATGAAGGGAAAATGAAGCTTAACCCATGAACTGTAGCTTGCCTAATGCTTAAATGATTTCCAGTGATATCAAGGGTTCAAGCCCAGAAAGAATTTCGAATGCTGTTCTTCAAGGGTGCCAGTCTGGTTTGTCAAATGTATAAAATCTGGCGAAGTTTGGTGCTACGTTCTCTTCTGATTTATCTGCCGCATTCATCCAGGGCGTTAGCGATCATGGCTCTCCACAATTTCCTATCGTTTGTAGGTCATAGCTACTTCGCTTAAAGCCATACTACGTTGAGAGACCGGTTCCCGTACGATCACCAAAGTTAAGCAACATTGAGCCTTGTCAGTATCTAGGTGGATGTACCGTTTGAGAATACCAAGAGCTGAAAGCATTGATGTGCGTGTGGTATCTCTTTGCGGCCACATATCGTTGAAACAGCGGCTCTCATAGGATCACTAGAGTTAATCAACTTTGAGTCTGGTTAGTATCTCGATATATATATATATATATATATATATATATATATATAAGGTGCATCAAAAGTAATTTTACTTTGTTTGCGGGTTCCTCATAAAGACATCAGGACGAAATTCCTATAAAATATGTCCATAAATCCTTTGTTCCCTATATATATATATATATATATATATATATATATATATATATATATATATATATATAAACACATCAATCAAAAATCGAAAACAAAATAGAATAAATTAAAATATACAAAATAGAAAATAAATAAAAAGATAATAAAAATTAACAATTAAATAAAAAGATAATAAAAATGAACAAATTAACAAATCGTCCCCGCTAAAATAACCGTTAGAATTAATAAAAATAACATTATCATTGAAAGACGAAAGGAAAATCCTTGTTGAAAACACAACTATACTTTCTTCCTTTAATGATAATATTATTAAGCTTATCAGACGATATGAAAAGAATTTACATAAAATAAATAGACAAAACTTGTCTATTTTATTTAATGAAACATGCATCAATGAAAAAATGCTGCCTAGAAAACACACACACACACACACACACACACACACACATATATATACATATATATATATATATATATATATATATATATATATATATATGAGTCTCAAACAAATATTCCATGGCTTAATTTATTACATTGGAATCAAAAACTTCATCAGACCTAAGATTCAAATTCAAAAAAGAAAACAGCCTTTTATATTATATTCTTGTTCTGTCTTTGACATAGAGTTCTACCTGGATTTTATCGTCTTGGAAATATATATATATATCTATATTGATATAATATTTTATATATATATATATATATATATATATTTATATATATCAAAAATTTGAATACTAATTCAATAATCAGGTAAAATTATATATATATATATATATATATATATATATAGAGATAGAGAGAAAAGAGAATGATAGTCCGTACAGTTCGAGTGCACTTTAAAAATTATAACTTTATTTCAATATTTTCGATAGAAATAATTTGTGAAAAATATATAGAAAAAAGTAAATCTATTTTTTTGATATTTATTGAAATTTTATTTAAGTTTCCATATGTTTCTCCATCATTAGCAATTCAAAGGGTAATACGATTTTGCAGTTCACGGAAAACATTTGCCAACTGATTTACAGTAATGCCTGAAATCACATTAGTTATTTTAGTTATATCAAAAAATTAGGTACATTGATCTTTATAACATTTTGATATAATGGAATATCCATACACCTGTGTTCCCCGTCACTGGAATATGATTGGCTGGTGTCCGTCATAAATACAGACTGACGTGTAGGTACGACTGAGACAGACCTAAGTCTATAACGACGCCCATTGGACCACGCCATTGATCTACACTTGTTACCTGTGACTACGACGCGTACCAGTCGATTACTGCTACCATATTCTTCTTGGTTATAGCAGCCAAAACCACTTAGCCACTTCGTTCATATATATCCCTTTGCGGGGCATATCACATTTTTTACAGATTATTTCTATCTCAAATACAAATAAAGTTATAAATTTTTTTAATAAACACGAACTTTAGATGAACACCCTGGCTTAAATTGAGGAATCGATTATTCTATTCGAATTCATATCGAAACCATTACATTCACTTACGTTTAATACCCTTGGGAAAGGTATGAATCCTCTTCATCTCCCTCCAGCTATGGGTAAAATAACAGGACAGACTGGGTTCTATAGCCTTGGATGGCAACTGGTCTAGAAATACAACTCTGAATTCAAAACCTGCGGATATCGTTTGGGAACCTTGTATTTCGATAAACCAGGTTTCTGTTTCGTCCCTCAAAAAAGTGTGGCTGGTCCTGCACAGGCCTTCACCACTATAATCAAATCTCATGTGCCGGTGTCAGGATGTCGGTTTCCTGGAAACTTATCGGCCTGACCCTCATAAAAACACACAGGAGAGTCGATTATATATATATATATATATATATATATATATATATATATATATATTTATATATATTTCTCATACTGTATATATTTTGAACATTTCAATCTTTTTATCTATTATTTAATAATACGGTTTTTTGTTTAATGTGTGATATTTATTTAATTTGTTTTATTTAAAGTTCATTTTAAATGTTTATATTGATAGGTCAACAGTCTCTTTTTCAAGATAAGTGTCCACTTTCATTCGACATTCCGATGGTTCATGAATAAACGAATGTAATACAATTATTCAAAAATTCCTGATTTTATTACTGATGATCCGTTACCTAAAGATAATCAACCACTGGCCCAATCAATGGCCATAAGCCAAAAAAAAAACCTGCATCACAACAAATTTGAAACATTTTATTGCAATGTTTCAGGACATTGTCAAATTTTCAATTAATTTCTTAGATCATATCAATATGGAATTACCAAAAAAGATTACATATTTTACATACAATTGCAACAAAATTGGTAAAACGAAACAGTTTTCTAAGACGCTCAACATGTTTATCTAAAATCATCAATTAATAATTCCCATTTCTCCCTCAATGCGCCAACGGCTCATGGGTATGAATCTCCGACTTTTTAATAATTCAGTCGATTTTCGATCTTTCCAGTTAGATTTTTCATCCGACATCTAACCACACTAATGAGTTTTGATACAGAGGAACAGTCTGTCAAAATAGATGACACTATATTTCGATAGATATGATATTGATAATATTTTTTCAAATATATATATATATATTTTCTCTGTTAAATTTTAATTGAATCCTTCACCTTTAAAAAAGAAATTCTTCTATCTTTTTTACACCCTCTCTCTTGTTTCCATGTATTTTAGGAAACGCTTGTTTAAAATCCCATTCAGATAGATCACTAAAAATTTTATTTAAAAAAAAAATAATTAGGAATATATTTTTCGATTTTTTTTTTGATATATATATATATATATTATATGTTTATATATATATTATTATATATATATATAAATTTTTCGATTCAGAGTTTATGATGCTAAATTATCCTGTCTCATAACGCGACGATAAACAACAACAAAGTTTGGATGACCCCCGGGAAAAATTTGTTTGATACAGCCGTGCATTCGCATCCATTACCATTCGTCTATTTAAATAAATATCTGCCTATTCATTCAATGAATATCCTTTCATGTGTAAATGGAAAAAATTCTCAGTTAAAATTCTTATAAAAGTTCACACGTTGAAAACAAAATATATTAAAATGTACATAAATGACAAATAAACCTAGTCTTCAAAAAAATAAAAATCTTAATTTTATAAAACAATATATGTATAAATACGTTTTTTTTATTCTATACGTTTATTTTATATAAATACAAATATTTAAATAAATATAAATGTTTATAATAAACATATATTAACGACATTTATATTCATGAATTTGTCCAAGAATTGTCACAGAAAATATGCGTAAAACAGGAATCGAACCTGTATCCTATAAAAAATTATCATTATTTTATGAAATTGTGCTAAAAAACCGACTGAGCCACAGAGGATCGTTTTTTTGATAAAAAGGTCGATTTTACTGTTTTTAAAAAAATCCTCCATGATTTTCTCTCGTACAAAAAATATCTGCTCGATGCGTATCTAAATGTAAACAAATGACGTCACACATTTAAACAAAAATTGACAAATATATACGATCATTTATATATACATTTTTATATATAATACATTCTTTTTTTATTCAAAATATTTAAGTAAATATCTGTTTATAATAAATGTTATTTAATACTGTTTATATAACACATATCATTTATAAATATTATATATAAATAAAAAATTAATATCATTTAAAAAAAAATGTCTTCTCAATATTTCACATTTGTACAAATCCAATAACACACATTTATATATATATATATATATATATATATATATATATATATATATATATATTTATAAATAACAAGATATTTATATTTTTTTAATCTATACAAATTTATTTAATTTGTTTCCAAATAAACAGAAATTTTTCCATTACTTGTTTCTATAAAAATAACGTTAAACATAAAATGTATTTAATTATAAAATGTCAAACTTTATTTTCTTGAATATATGTCGTCATTTAATTTACATTTGATACGCCAAAGTCAATTTCTGAATATTACGATAATTTCCTGGATCTTTAAAGTTTATAATAAATAAATTTTATATATTATTTACGTGAATTTTTCCTTTATAAAATTTTAAAGGCATGCGTCAACGTTTTTTAACATTTTCGTTTATATTTTTATATATTTTCTTATTTTGTTAAGCATTTTATTTTTCTTATATTTTTATTATCCGGACATTCAATATATAAATGTTATTTTGTACTGTTTATTATAAATTTCAGCATTTAAATTAATAAGGTATCTATAAAAAATATAGAGCTAAACATAAATCTAAATAATAATCTTTAAATATTTTATATATATATATATAAAATTTTTCTTAAATTTTTTTATAACAATGTTTGAAAAATATTCTGAAATGTTTAAAATTTTTTTTCAAAAAGATTTCAAGTTTTTGGATATATCTTATATTTGCGATATTTATGATTAAATCACTATTTTTTTTTTTGTGTGTGTGTGTGTATATATATATATATATATATATATATATTAGTCAAAATAAAAAAAAATTTTAAAAAAAAAAATCGATTTTTTGTATTTTTAATCCTTATAAATTTTTGAATAAATTCGTTTATTAATCTTTAAAAATCATACAAATGTATATTTTTCATCTCAACGTGGCGTAATGGCTAACAAGCTTTTCTCGTTAAATCAATTAAATCAAGGTTTGAATAATGAATTCAATTCTCATATGGATGCCTTTTTATATTTTATTTTTTTAAATGTGTATAAATATATATATATATATATATAATTAAAATAACTAAATTTTACGATGTACATAAAAACAAATATTAAATATTATTTAATAATATATATATCCTAAGCATACTGCCTTTAAAAAAAAAAAAAAATTTTATCTTTCCAGAGGAAATTCATCAATAGTAAATTGCAATTATATTTCAGTGGCCTAGTCAGAGTTTTTTTCAATTTATTTTTGAATTTTTTTTTCAACTTACAAGGATTTATAATCATAATAAGCATGCTCGTAATAATAAAAGTTAACACAGAAAATGAGCTTTTCCGCAATTAAAATAATATTAGTAAAATCTGGCGAAGAACGTCGACTTACTAAATAATTTAGTCTATAGTTAATATATTTATTTGATTG
The DNA here is from genome assembly GCA_903632075.3 of Acanthosepion pharaonis. Taxonomy (NCBI): domain Eukaryota; kingdom Metazoa; phylum Mollusca; class Cephalopoda; order Sepiida; family Sepiidae; genus Acanthosepion; species Acanthosepion pharaonis. The sequence goes on along the minus strand of CAHIKZ030001461.1, from coordinate 493,183 downwards.
TATAATATAATATCAATTATGTATTAATATTTTATCCATATATATATATATATATATATATATATATATATATATATATATATATATATATATATATATATATAAAATATTTTTGTATCTGTTAGGTGTGTAAAATGTGCTATATATATGTGTGTGTAAAATATAAATTGTGTATATATATATATAAAACTTGGGATGACCCATGCCCTTTGTGCCTCCATGATGAAACATATTGGGTATTAAGTTTCTAAATAATAATAATCTATTAAACAATAGACATGAGTTAACGGTTTTTTAAAAAGTCGATATCATCAATTCATGGTTTGAATAATTATGCTAAAATTAACTAAAAACAAGCATACAATATAACAACTTTTATAATCCATAGCCCAAATAAATAGTTTAAATACCCTACAAAAAAGATAACCCTTTATGAAGTCGTCAAAAAACAAACGTAACGGAAGTTTTTTTATATGCACAAATCCCTTTCATAAAAAAATAAAATAAAAAAAATGAATAAATCACCATAGACACGTCAACCAGACTAGGGTGAATACATCTTCCGTTTCAAATTTAGACACCCCCCACCTTACCCTGACTTGACATCTATGAAAGTAACTCTATACTGATACTTATTATTAACACCCAACACACGCCTACCCAATTTAAACAATTCGCCCTAG
>CAHIKZ030001461.1:437500-487500 GCA_903632075.3 Acanthosepion pharaonis | reverse complement strand
TTATATATTGATTGTAATATAGAATTGAGCCCCTGTTTTATATCCACATTATAATTTATTTTATGTTTATCAGATTTTGAAGTGGGTATGAATCTACTATCTAAAAGTATTTTCTGTCTTTAAATAACTTGCAAAGGGTTGATAATCCGTCGAAAACGAATCAATCCATCAATGAAATTCTGATTAGCCACATTTTTGTTTTCAGATTTATGTTTATTCACTTGAATGTACATGTAGAGAAACTACCTTGACCAAAAAGTGAGGGATCAGTTTTGATATTGATTGTAATATAGAATTGAACCCTACTTTATACCCACATATTTTATGTTTATCAATTTTAGAATTAGGTATGAATCTAAAAGCATTATCTGGCTTTAAAAAAAGGGATGACAACCTTCAAAAACGAATCAGTCAATCAATCATACACTTTCTCACTCTCTAAGACTTAAGGCAAATGTTAGTCTTGGTATATTCCAAACATTGTTAGGAAAATATTGCAAGTGATTCATTTATTTTAATAACTGTCATGGTAATTTACCCACGCACGCAGGGACTCTCCTAGCTCTATAAATAGGAGCAGGGACTGCCTTTTTGGGAGAGGGAAGTTTCCAACTCTGACAGCTGAACCGAACATTCTTCCTGTAACACTCTCGTTTGTAGATGTTTGTATTACTGTTTCTGTTAATATATTTGTTTAACCATTAGTCAGCTCTGACAGCTGAACCGAACATTCTTCCTGTAACACTCTCGTTTGTAGATGTTTGTATTACTGTTTCTGTTAATATGTTTGTTTAACCATTAGTCAACTTCTTCCTGACAGCTCGTTTGAACATTCTTCCTGTAACATGTTTGTTTAACCATTATGTTTGTATTACTGTTTCTTATTAATATCTCGTTTGTTTAACGCAATTTCTCTCTTTGTGTGGTATTTCTGGCCCTAACAATGCCACGAAACATTTTTATATAAATTACCAACAATACGCACATACTAACAAATTGTAGCGACTTCATTCAAATCCATTTAAAAAATTCCAAAGAAACAGCATAAAAATGTATTTCGTGGCATTAATCCATATAATATCCGGTAATTTCAAAAATGAAACTGTATTCCAAAATATAACTTCCAAAAAACTACAACATAAATCAACGCCTCTGATCGGGAGATCTGAGGTTTTAAGGAACACTGCCAAACCCAACATCTTGGATATATCCAGTCTGTTCTTGATATAACAATAATCTATATCTTGCAGCAAGGTTTCTGATCGGTCGATTTGAGGTTTTGATGAGCTTGGAACCACCTCTTAATTGCTGTTGTTCCCAGGTCCACCCTGACCAGGGGTCGTAGCACCTTTTAGGGCCCCCAGATATGTGTATATAGTGATCCCTCAAACAAAAACACACTGAGACAAATCGTTTTCACATTATCTTTACTTATTATGCACTTCATTCAGTAGCCATCTACATTGATTGACTCTGGAGCATTGTAATAGGTGAAATTTAATATAGAAGAGAATTTATTCAACTGATTTCTGAATACTAACGCCCTTGATGTATTGAGTCAAAAGATTTTAGGAAAGGTTTGCGAAGTTCAGCCTGAAAAGAATTTACATTATTTACATCATTCGAACTATTGTCCTCATCTTTGTCGCCATATTTATTACAACGTTTCGGCCGTTGTACACTCCGGCCTTCTTCAGTTGGTCGGAATGTCGAACTGAACCCTTTATTTCGCTCACTGGGGTAGACTGTTCTAGTTCCACGTGTCATGTTTAATAGATGTCAGTTATCTCCTGTTAATTTCCCTCTGAAAGTTCTCCACTGCTTTAACCGGGTATTGAACTCACACTCTTTGGGCTCTGTCACTAACGCCTTTATCCACTGTGCCATGTGTCCTTGAGGACAAAGATGAGGACAATAATCCGAATAATCCGAATAATGTACATAACACCTCATCTCAGAAATCTTGACAGATACAGAAAAGAATTTGAATTCAAGTCTAAAGAACTCACTGCAAGAATTAAAAACTTGAAACATGATGAAATATTATATTTTTTAAAAGGCAGATGCGGAGCAAAGATCGTGCCAGCGCCTCATTTTCTATCACCTCCTCTTACACACGTTATTCATTAACACTCTGCCTGGAGTGGCTCTTGAGCGTTGTGCTGTGTATACTCTAGTATGAAGGAATTTTTTAAGCATTTCACCCCAAGCAAAGCGGGAAGCCACTAGCACGCAAGGGTTTACAGAGAGTTGGAGCTAGAGCAAATAGGAGTGATAGAGGAAAGGGTGGGGAGAAGGATAGTGGATAGATCAAAGCAACTGGAGATGTCGATTAACACTACATTTGAATAGTTGGAGATTATTGCTCTCAGGGAAACAGGAAAAGGGAAGGGAATTCCACAAGCGAGAGGTGCGAGACATGAAGCTATTGGATTAGAAGACGGCATTTTCACAGTTTCGACAGTGAAATGGTGAAACCAGTAATGCCAGCCTCGTAGGACGCTTGAATTCGCGAAGTCTGGGAACCAGCGAAAGCAACTCATCATCGGATGAATTACCATGAAAGTATTTGTAAAAAAGACAGAGAGAGGCGACGGCACGTCTGTGAGAAAGCGACTACTGACGAGATGCCAGACCGGGGCCAATTTCATTGCATATCCGTCTCTGGATCTTATCAAGAACCCCGAGACAAACAGAAGGGGCTCCAGACCATATATGGCAGCAATAGTCCATGCAAGGACGAATGGTTGATTTGTAGATTTGAAAGATCGATTCCGGGGATAGAGTAGAATTTATTCAACGAAATCTCTGTATTTGATGGCCGTGATGGAGAGATGGCAAAAAAACCCCAAAAAAACAAACAAAAAAAAAAAAAAAAAGAAAATATTTTAACGAAGGTCTGCCAAGTTCAATTTTGGAAAAATGTGAGCTCAAGGCTAAAGAAAGAATCCATTATAATAATCCATAACTTGTAAAATGATGAATTCAACACTTCTGAAATTTTGAAAAAAAAAAAGCGAAAAAAAAAAAAGATCGTTTTTCGCTTTTAAAATTCTTCAACAATTCGATCATATTCCTGTAACCAGGGCCATTTTATCAAAATCTGCACTTCTGAATTAATTATTTAGATTTATTCCAAAAAAAAAAAAAAAAAAAAGCAGTAATAGAATATATGAAGCAACGACGAACATTTTAATTATTTAAAGAGCCGAGTTCAATTCAATATTTCAACATTCATTTTTATTAATACCCTTATTCAAAACCTGCAGTTAGGGCAAATAGCAGGACAAAGCGTGTTCTAAATCTGCAACTGGTCTAGCATAAAAGACGAAAATAATTGATTTAGTTATTTATTCCACCTTTACTTGTTAGATTTCTTTATTGTCGTCGCAGTAATACAATATATTTCTTTGCTCATCGCTTTCTTTATCAGATCCCGTTGATAATAAATTAATTTAAATGTTGGCAGTTTTACTTCTTGCAAACCGTCCTTCTGTAGAGACCACCTTTCTAAATTCAACAATTCAGTCTCTTCTTCATCTGTGATTTAGATACATTCACTTTCATTTACTGATATCCCATTAATTTACATCTTTCCATGGAAAAATTTCCTGTTTCTTAATCCTTTACTCTTGTGGAAGGCGTCTTCTGCTGTTCAAGTTGTGGGCAAATAGCAAATATCGGAAAAAGGGCCGATGGAAAAGAAAATGTGAAAATAAGTTTCTTGATGTCCTGTTGTAAATTCTCTAAGGTTTTCTCAAATGTCCTGAAGAACTGGTCTTTCGATTCTAAGTTAAATATCCATTTTGTGTTTATTTTACGCATAATCACATGATCTCAGTAAAATCACGATTTCTGAAAATCTCTTCTTCATCTGTTGATTGACCTGTTTCATGGTCTTATCTGAATGATAATTTAGTATTTCCGTCAGCATTTTGTTTCTTTCCTTTCCTTGTGGAATCTTCCGCTATTCAAATATAGACAGATCAACATTTGCTCAAATATCGGAAAAATGGGGATGGCGTTGATAACTTGAGCAATGTTGTAATAAATATGGTGACACAAAGAAGCCGCTTTTAATTCTTTTGAATAATGTTTTGTCCTTGATACAAGTTAATACCATCCGATTGCAATATGGTAACAATATCTAAATCTAAGCTTCTTCAAATTGTGATTAGAATGCTGGTGAAGGACAAATTGTCTGAAGACTTCATAATCCTTCTGAATAATGATTTTAGTTCTTTCCTGGAACGCCACTTGTTGGTCTTCTCGGAAATGTTTCTAGTTTCAGATTCTTTCAGTGTTGTTTTGAGTTCGTATCTTAGTACAGGACAATCCTGATTTGAACTCGGCAAATAAAACATCAGGAAAATTTTTCATTTCAATAATGTTTAAAAAATAAAAGAAACAGCATAATAATGTCATTCTCATTAAATATAATATCGGAAAAAAAATCAAATGGAAAATAAATATGGCCTCTGACAAAGATGAGGAAGAATTTCTTGAATACGCATCTGTGCGTGTCTCAAAATCTATATCTTGACAGATAAGAAAGGCCGAAACGTTGTAACCACCTCCAATATGGCGACAAACCCTGAATACAATAGTCCGAATAATGTAAATAGTGGTATCCATTTTATTTCTTTTTAACGAAATATATAAAAAAAAAACAAATTCTCAAACTATCCTTCTGTTGTATCCTTTCTCAGAATATGAAATTTAATACTTCAAACTCTCTGATTAAATTGATCTTTCAAAGTCTTGTCTGGGAATAGACTAAAAAATTTAATAATTTCATTCATGTCTTTCTTATAGACAGATAATGAAATTTCTTGTTTCTGAAATCCTTTGCTTAAATTGTGGAATATTCAAAGATGAGGACAATTTGTCCGAATATTTAAATTTCTGGGTATAATACCTTTGCTCAAAATATAGACAGATACTGAAAGGCCCAAAAATGTTGAGAATAAATTTCTTGGTGACAAAGATGAAATTCTCCTAGGGACCAATAAAAAAATAATGTCATATGTTCAATAAATCTCAGAAATATAGACAGATACCGAAGGTACCAGAAACGTTGTTCATAAATATGGCGACAAAGATGAGGGACAATAGTCCGAATAATGTAAATAATGTACATAATACCTCATCTCAGAAATATAGACAGATACTGAAAGGCCGAAATGTTGTAATAAATATGGCGACAAAGATGAGGACAATAGTCTTGAATAATGTAAATAATTTACATAATACCTCATCTCAGAAATATAGACAGATACTGAACGGCCGAAACGTTGTAATAAATATGGAATCAAAGATGAGGACAATTTCCGAATAATGTAAATAATGTACATAATACCTCATCTCAGAAATATAGACAGATACTGAAAAGGCCCAAACGTTGTTCATAAATATGGCGACAAAGATGAGGACAATAGTCCGAATAATGTAAATAATCCACATAATACCTCATCTCAGAAAAACTAGACAGATACTGAAGGGCTGAAACTTGTAATAAATATGGCGACAAAGATGAGGACAATAGGTTTTAATAATGTAAATACCACATAATATATCCATCTCAGAAATATAGACAGATACTGAAAGGCTGAAATGTTGTAATAAATATTTGACAAAGATGATGGACAATAGTCCGAATAATGTAAATAATGTACATAATACCTCATCTCAGAAATATAGACAGATACTGAAAGGCCGAAATGTTGTAATAAATATGGCGACAAAGATGAGGACAATAGTCCGAATAATGTAAATAGTGTACATAATACCTCATCTCAGAAATATAGACAGAATACTGAAGGGCCGAAATGTTGTAATAAATATGGCGACAAAGATGAGGACAATAGTCCGAATAATGTAAATAATGTACATAATACCTCATCTCAGAAATATAGACAGATACTGAAAGGCTCGAAACGTTGTAATAAATATGGCGACAAAGATGAGGACAATAGTCCGAATAATGTTCAATAGTGTCTGAATAATACCCTTCTCAGAAATATAGACAGATACTAAAAATTTGGCTGAAATGTTGTAATAAATATGGCGACAAAGATGAGGACAATAGTCCGAATAATGTAAATATGTATATAATAACTATCCACATCAGAAATATAGACAGATACTGAAGGGCCGAAATGTTGTAATAAATATGGCGACAAAGATGAGGACAATAGTCCTGAATAATGTAAATAGTGTACATAATACCTCATCTCAGAAATATAGACAGATACTGAAAGGCTGAAATGTTGTAATAAATATGGCGACAAAGATGAGACAATAGTCCGAATAATGTAAATAATGTACACAATACCTCATCTCAGAAATATAGACAGATACTGAAGGGCCGAAATGTTGTAATAAATATGGCGACAAAGATGAGGACAATAGTCCGAATAATGTAAATAATGTACACAATACCTCATCTCAGAAATATAGACAGATACTGAAAGGCCGAAACGTTGTAATAAATATGGCGACAAAGATGAGGACAATAGTCCGAATAATGTAAAATAGTATACATAATACCTCATCTCAGAAATATAGACAGATACTGAAAGGCTGAAATGTTGTAATAAATATGGCGACAAAGATGAGGACAATAGTGTAAATAATGTAAATAATACCTCATCTCAATATATAGAAAGATACTGAAAGGCCGAAATATTGTAATAAATATGATACTTGACAACAGTCCGATAATTTAAATAGTGTACATAAATCATCTCAAATAGACAAATGCTGAAAGGACAAATAAATATGTGACAAGATACAATATAATACCTCATCTCAGAAATATACAGATACTGAAAGGCCGAAATGTTGTAATAAATATGGCGACAAAGATGAGGACAATAGTCCGAATAATGTAAATAATGTAATCATAATACCTCATCTCAGAAATATAGACAGATACTGAAAGGCCGAAATGTTGTAATAAATGTGTGTTTACAAAGATGAGGACAATAGTCCGAATAATTTAAATAGTGTACATAATACCTCATCTCAGAAATATAGACAGATACTGAAAGGCCGAAATGTTGTAATAAATATGGCGACAAAGATGAGGACAATCTTCCGAATAATGTAAATAATGTACATATATTGTACCTTATCTCAGAAATATAGACAGATACTGAAAATCAGAAACGTTGTAATAAATATGGCGACAAAGATATAGGACAATAGTCCGAATAATGTAAATAGTGTACATTAATCAACCTTCATCTCAGAAATATAGACAGATACTGAAGGGCCGAAAAAGTTGTAATAAAATTAATGGCAAAAGACAAAGATGAGGACAATAGTTCAGAATAATGTAAATAATGTACATTTAATAGCTCATCTCAGAAAATATAGACAGATACTCAATCTTTTTAATCGAAACGTTGAAAAACCCATAAATATTTCGACAAAGATGAGGACAATAGTCCATATCGGCCAAAGAACAATGTTCGGCAAATAGAAAAGTACATAATACCTTATCTCAGAAATATTTTTAGACAGATATTTGAACCATTATCGAAACGTTGTAATAAAACTTACCGACAAAGATCTGAACTGGTTCAATGTCGCCGAATAATGTAAATAATGCAAATAATTCGACAACTATCTCAGAAATATATAGACAGATAACTGAGAATGTTCCGAAATGTTGTAATAAATAGTCGCGGAAGAGTCCATAGACTCTTTAACGTGGGCCATCCGAGCCCACAACTTCGTAGTACAAAAACCAGTGGGAACCCGCAATAAACGTAAATCCGGGTATACTGAAAGTTTTCAATGTGGCATCGAAAATGAAAGGCTGAATCGAGGATAACGTGTTTAAGGCCTAAATCTAAGAGAGTTCGGCAAAATAAGAAATTTAGTTTAAAACAAGGGGACTTGTGTTGAAGTGCTATTAAATATCAGTTTTCTAATGCCGGAGTTTAACGTGGGTCATCCGAATTCTTCCTAGATGAGAGGAATCCATAGTGGACGGAGGTCTGCGATAGACCTCACGAACTCTGCCCTTCGGGACTGATATATAATATCAATCGGTTCCTATACCCAATATCTATTTTAAAATTTCGACAGAGATGAAAAGTTTCCTTTTGAACAGTCTTTGTCATGTTCAAATCTTACTTTCTCTACTAATTTTATAGTAGGCGGAATTATTTCACTCTTGCCATTTTTCCTTAAACACCGTTTACAAAAACCAATATTTTACTAGACTTGAAATCGTGCTATATCAAGAAAGTTTTTTAAAAGAAAAAAGTCTGATCGAAAACATTTAATGCTTATTGACCGAACAGATGATTCTTTCTAAATCTAAGCAAGTAAGAAAATAAAATTGAATTTAAACGAAGCATCAGTGTTGAAGTGCCGTCCTGGGTATCGGTTTTCTATGGCATCGAATACTGAACACGAATTCTTCTAACACCAAAGACTTCCTAGATCAGGGAGGTTTGAGCGTACCAGGTCTACAGAGGCTAATGGTGTTCCATGGACAGGACTGATATATAAAATATGTTTATAGAACAATATCTACTTGAAAATTTCGGGATGAAGAACCTTTCTATTCTTTCAAGAATTTTGTCAAATAGCTCTCCTTCTTGGGGTCAAAAACCAATTGCATTGAAGGAGTTCTAAACACCATTTTCCTCAAAATACCGTTTGCAAACATTCAATTATTCTATATAAATTTAGAAAGAAAAATTATTAAAAGTAAAAAGTCCTTTACCAACAATATATTAAAAAATATTACCAACAATACAATCTTTCCGCTTGCGTTACATCTACCCTTTAAAAAAAAAAGCATCCAGTATTAACAGAAATAGATTTTGGAAGGGAAAAATCCGTTGGGTAACAATATTTTCAAAAAAATATTCTGATCAGGAGGTTTTGTCGGCATTAAACCCACCTCTTACAGGTTGGTATTCGGAAAGCAAACCAAACAAATAATCTGATACGAGTTTATCTAAATTAATATTGACGACTCGGGGTTTACACCTGTTAGAATAAAAGTCAGGGTCAAATAAACACGAATCCCTCTTAACTGTAAAACCTATGAGTGTTCGAAAAATAAGTTTTTATATCTGAAACCCTTTGTAAAAATTATTCTGTAATAAAAATAGAATGTTCTGAAAAAATTATTATCACTTTCTCAATATTTCATTTTCAACTATATAGGAAAAATTAGGTTTTAAAACAATACAGTTTTGAAAAAATATTAGAACTACCATTAAAAAAAAAAGGCTTGGCAGGTTTAATAGATTTTGGAAGGACAAATATTACCAAGCATGTTCGAACATTTTTTGAAAAAAAATATTACCGAATAATTCTTGTCGCTTCTGTTACTAAAGAAGACTTTTTGAATTGATACAGTATTTCAGAAAGATATAAAAATTGTAAACGTATTCCTAAAATGATCTAAATTAAAGGGTAAAAATTCATATAATTATTTACTGTCAAATATTAACAAAAGGATAAGTTAAAAAACTCCTCAAAGTGAAAAACGAAAACATTCGTGGTGATTTTATGGGACTTTTTGAAAAAAATATTTCTGAAACTGCTTTATATATAACAAAGTCTTTTTCAATTTTAATAAAATTGAATGTTCAAAACGCCACTAAAATTTTAAGTACCTTCACTTTCTCAATGTATCATTTTCAAAAGGATGGGGAATTGTATTAAGAACCTAAACATACGACAGTTTGCAATGGATTCGACTGGGATTCGAACTCGGCTCTCAAAATCTGCGGAAGGTTGCTGGGGAGGTTTAATTACTTGTGGCATTAACAGGACCAATCATCATTGGCCCTGTTCGAAATTTAAGTTCATGGATGATGTTCAATAATTCTTTCCTTCTGTTAACAGGAGACTTTTTAATTGATACAGATATCGATTAAAACGGTCTGATTGTAAACTGAACAAAATGACAATAAAGCGTAAATTTAAATAATATTTACAGTTCGACATTCAAGCAAAGGATGAAAAACCGGGCGTAAAAAAGCCGAAACGTTGTAATTTTGCAAACGTATGGCGAAACTCACCAAGATATATAACAATAGCTTTCAACGAATAATTTAAAACTGTGTCAACGCCACTAATATTTTGGTACCTTCATCTCAAATATTGTTTTCATGATTATTATAGAAATAAACCGAAACGTTGTAATAAATATGGCGACGAAAATTCGGACAATGCTCCGAGATAATTCAAAATAAGGTTATTTTGACGCATGGCTCATCTCTGTAATATAAAAGAAAGTATGGATGAAGAACCAGAAACGGAGATAATAAATATGGCGACAAGGATGAGGAACAATAGTCTGCCCGATAAAGGCAAAATAAAGGGTACAGTTCGACCTCATCTCAACAACCTGAAGACCGGAGCTAAAAAAATGAAACGTTGTAATAAATATGGCGACAAGGATGAGGACAATCCCGAATAATGTAAATAGTGTACATAATACCTCATCTCAGAAATATAGACGAAGATACTGAAAGGCCAAAACGTTGTAATAAATATGGCGACGAAAATGAGGACAATAGTCCGAATAATGTAAATTATGTACATAATACCTCATCTCAGAAATAATATAGACATATACTGAAAGGCCGAAACGTTGTAATAAATATGGCGACAAGGATGGGGACAATACTCCGAATAATGAAATGGTGTACATAATACCTCATCTCAGAAATATGGACATATACTGAAAGGCCAAAACGTTTGTGGCAAATGTGGCGACAAAGATGGGGGACAATAGTCCGAATAATGTAAAATAGTGTACATAATGCCTCATCTCAGAAATATAGACAGATACTGAAGGGGCCGAAACGTTTGTAATAAATATGGCGACGAAGATGAGGGACAATAGTCCGAATAATGTAAATAGTGTACATAATACCTCATCTCAGATATACGCAGATGCTGAAAGGCCGAAACGTTGTAATAAATATGGCGACGAAGATGAGGACAATAGTCCGAATAATGTAAATAGTGCACATAATACCTCATCTCAGAAATATGAGCCTTATATACTGAAAGGCCGAAACGTTGTAATAAATATGGCGACAAGGATGAGGACAATAGTCGAATAATGTAAATAGTGTACATAATACCTCATCTCAAATATAGACAGATACTGAAAGGCCAAAACGTTTACTAATAAATATGGCGACGAAGATGAGGACAATGGTCGAGAATAATGTAAATAGTGTACATAATACCTCATCTCAGAAATATGAACAGATACTGAAAGGCCGAAACGTTGCCAATAAATATGGCGACGAAGATGAGGACAATAGTCCGAATAATGTAAATAATTATGCATACCTCATCTCAAAATATAGACATGCTGAAGAAGGCCGAAACGTTGTAAAAATATGGCGCGTGGGATGGGACAATGGTCAGAATAATGTAAATAGTGTACATAATACCTCATCTCAAAATATAGACAGATACTGAAAGAATACGAACCGTTGTAATAAATATGGCGACGAAGATGGGATAGTCCGAATAATGTAAATAGTGTACATAATACCTCATCTCTCAGAAATATAGTCAAAAAGATACAGAGGGCCGAAACGTTTGTAATAAATATGGCGACGAAGATGAGACAATGGTCCGAATAATGTAAATAGTGTACATAATAGCTCATCTCGAAATATACCAGATGCCCCAAGGCCGAAACGTTGTAATAAATATGGCGACAGGATGGGACAATAGTCCGAATAATGTAAATAGTGTACATAATACCTCATCTCAGAAATATGAACTAAAAGATACTGAAAGGCCAACCGTTTGTAATAAATATGGCGACGGACGGGACAATAGTCCGAATAATGTAAATAGTGTACATAATACCTCATCTCAAATATAGTCGAATACTGAAAGGGGCGAAACGTTGTAATAAATATGGCGACGAAGATGAGGACAATAGTCCCGAATAATAACCAAATTATGTACATAATAGCTCATCTCAGAAATAGACATATACTGAAAGGCCAGAAACGTTGTAATAAATATGGCGACAAGGATGAGGACAATGGTCCGAATAATGTAAAATAGTGTACATAATACCTCATCTCAGAAATATGAACATATACTGAAAGGCCGAAACGTTTGTAATAAATATGGCGACGAAGATGAGGACAATAAGTCCGAATAATGTAAATAGTGTACTAATACCTCATCTCAGAAATATAGTCATGATACTGAAAGGCCGAAACGTTGTAATAAATGTGGCGACGAAGATGAGGACAATGGTCGAATAATGTAAATTATGTACCTCATCTCAGAAATATAGACATATATACTGAAAGGCCGAAAACGTTATGGCGTATGGCGACAAGGATGGACAATAGTCCGAATAATGTAAATAATTACATAATACCTCATCTCAGAAATATAGACATATACTGAAAAGAAAGCCGAAACGTTGCTAATAAATATGGCGACGAAGATGGGGACAATAGTCCGAATATGTAAATAGTGTACATAATACCTCATCTCAGAAATATAGACAGATACTGAAAGGCCGAAACGTTGTAATAAATATGGCGACGAAGATGAGGGACAATAGTCCGAATAATGTAAATAGTGTACATAATACCTCATCTCAGAAATATAGACATATACTGAAGAGGGCCGAAACGTTGTAATAAATATGGCGACAGGATGAGGGACAATAGTCCGAATAATGTAAATAATTAATACATAATACCTCATCTCAAATATAGACATATACTGAAAGGCCGAAACGTTTGTAATAAATATGGCGAAGAAGATAAGGGACAATAGTCCGAATAATGTAAATAATTAACCCATAATACCTCATCTCAGAAATATAGACATATACTACAAGGGCCGAAAAGTTGTAATAAATGTGGCGACGAAGATGAGGACAATAGTCCGAATAATGTAAAATAGATTAATACATAATACCTCATCTCAGAAATATGAACCCAGATGCTGAAGGGCCGAAACGTTTGTAATAAATATGGCGACAAGGATGGGGACAATGGTCGAATAATGTAAATAAGTGTACATAATACCTCGTCTCAAAATATAGTCCAGATACTGAAAGGCCGAAACGTTAATAAATATGAAACGAAGATGAGGACAATAGTCCGAAAGACAATAAATTATGTACAATACACCTCATCTCAGAAATATAGACATATACTGAAAGGCCGAAACGTTTGTAATAAATATGGCGACAAAGGATGAGGACAATAGTCCGAATAATGTAAATAGTGTACATAATACCTCATCTCAGAATATAGACAGATACTGAAGGCCGAAACGTTGTAATAAATGGCGACAAAGATGGGGACAATAGTCCGAATAATACAAATAGTAATACATAATACCTCATCTCAAATATAGTCAGATACTGAAAGGCCGAAACGTTGTAATAAATATGGCGACGAAGATGAGGACAATGGTCCGAATAATGTAAATAGTGTACATAATACCTCATCTCAAAATATAGACATATACTGAAAGGCCGAACGTTGTAAATAAATATGGCGACAAGGATGAGGACAATAGTCGAATAATGTAAAATGGTGTACATAATACCTCATCTCAAATATAGACAGATACTGAAAGGCCGAAACGTTGTAAATAAATATGGCGACGAAGATGAGGACCGTAAAGTCCGAATAATGTAAATGGTTAATACATAATACCTCATCTCAGAAATATAGTCCAGATGCTGAAGGGCCGAAACGTTGTAATAAATATGGCGACGAAGATGGGACAATAGTCCGAATAATGTAAATGTACATAATACCTCATCTCAAAATGAAGTCAGATACTGAAAGGCCGAAACGTTGTAATAAATATGGCGACAGGATGAGGACAATAGTCGAATAAATATGAAAATAGTGTACATAATACCTCATCTCAGAAATATGACATATACTGAAAGGCCGAAACGTTGTAATAAATAAAGCGCGTAAAGATGGGGACAATCGAATAATGTAAATAATGTATATAATACCTCATCAGAAATATAGACAGAATGCTGAAAGGCCGAAACGTTTAGCCAATAAATGTGGCGACAAAGAAGAGGGACAATAGACCGAGAATAATGTAAATAATGTATATAATACACCTCATCTCAAATATGGTCAGATACTAGAAAGAATGACGTTTAGCAATAAATATGGCGACAAAAGATGAAGACAATAGTCCGAATAAATGTAAATAGTGTACATAACACCTCATCTCAGAAATATAGACATACTGAAGGGCCGAAACGTTGTAATAAATGGCGACGAATGAGGACAATAAAGTCCGAATAATACAAATAGTGTATAATGCCTCATCTCGAAATATAGACAGATGCTGAAAGGCCGAAACGTTGTAATAAATGGGCGACAAGATGAGGACAATGGTCCGAAAAATGTAAATAATGTATAATACCTCATCTCAGAAATATAGACCCAGATGCTGAAAGGCCAAACGTTTATAATAAATACGGCGACCAAAGATGAGGACAATAGTCCGAAAAATGTAAATAATGTATATAACACCTCATCTCAGAAATATAGACCAGAATACTGAAAGGGCCGAAACGTTGTAATAAATACGGCGACGAAGATGAAGACAATAGTCCGAAAAATGTAAATAGTGTACGTAACACCTCATCTCAAATATAGACGTATGCTGAAGGGCCGACGTTTAATAAATACGGCGACGAAGATGAGGGACAATAGTCCGAATAATGTAAAATAGTGTACATAATACCTTATTTCAGAAATATGAACATGCTGAAAGGCCAGAAACGTTGTAATAAATACGGCGACAAAGATGGGGACAATAGTCCAATAATATAAATAATGTATATAATACCTCATCTCAAAATATAGACATATACCAGAAAGGGCGAAAACGTTGTAATAAATATAGCGACAGATGAGGACAATAGTCCAGAAAATGTAAATAGTGTACCTGTACCTCATCTCAAATATAGACTTATGCTGAAAGGCGCGAAACGTTGTAATAAATGTGGCGACGAAGATGAGGACAATAGTCGAATAAAATAGTGTATATAATACCTCATCTCAGAAATATAGACAAATACTGAAAAGGAAACGTTGAATAAATATGGCGACAAAGATGAGGACAATAGTCCGAATAATGTAAAATAGTGTATATAATACCTCATCTCAGAAATATAGACAAATACTGAAAGGCCGAAATGTTGTGATAAATATGGCAACAAAAGATGAGGACAATAGTCCGAATAATGTAAATAGTGTATATAATACCTCATCTCAGAAATATAGACAAATACTGAATGGATGTTGATAAATATGGCAACAAAGATGAGGATGATAGTCCGAGCAATGTAAATAGTGTATATAATACCTCATCTCAGAAAATATAGACAAATACTGAGAATGGATGTTGAATAAATATGGCAACAAAGATGAGGATGATAGTCCGAATAATGTAAATAGTGTATATAATACCTCATCTCAGAAATATAAATACAATGGATGTGATACTGAATGGAAATAGTGTATATAATTCTCAGAAATATAGACAGATACAGAATGATAAATATGGCAACAAAGATGAGGATGATAGTCCGAGCAATGTAAATAGTGTATATAATACCTCATCTCAGAAATATAGACAAATACTGAATGCCGATGTTGTAAATATGGCAACAAAGATGAGGACAATAGTCCGAGCAATGTAAATAGTGTATATAATACCTCATCTCAGAAATATAGACAGATACTGAATGGATTGTATAAATATGGCAACAAAGATGAGGATGATAGTCCGAATAATGTAAATAGTGTATATAATACCTCATCTCAGAAATATAGACAAATACTGAAAGGGATGTTGATAAATATGGCGACAAAGATGAGGATGATAGTCCGAGCAATGTAAATAGTGTATATAATACCTCATCTCAGAAATATAGACAAATACTGAATGGATGTTGATAAATATGGCAACAAAGATGAGGATGATAGTCCGAATAATGTAAATAGTGTATATAATACCTCATCTCAGATGAGGATGATAGTCCGAGAAATATAGACAAATACTGAATGGAAACGTTGAATAAATATGGCAACAAAGATGAGGATGATAGTCCGAGCAATGTAAATAGTGTATATAATACCTCATCTCAGAAATATAGACAAATACTGAATGGATGGATAAATATGGCAACAAAGATGAGGATGATAGTCCGAAATGTAAATATGGCGACAAAAATATGAAATACTGAATGGATAGTCCCGAAAAATGTAAATAGTGTATGATAATCCCTCAATCTCAAAAATATAATACCATCTCTGAAATATAGACAAATAAAATGGATGAATAAATATGGCAACAAAGATGAGGATGATAGTCCGAGCAATGTAAATAGTGTATATAATACCTCATCTCAGAAATATAGACAAATACTGAATGGATGTTGATAAATATGGCAACAAAGATGAGGATGATAGTCCGAGCAATGTAAATAGTGTATATAATACCTCATCTCAGAAATATAGACAAATACTGAATGGATGTTGTAATAAATATGGCAACAAAGATGAGGATGATAGTCCGAGCAATGTAAATAGTGTATATAATACCTCATCTCAGAAATATAGACAAATACTGAATGGATGTGATTGTAATAAATATGGATAGTCCGACAAAATAATGAAATATGGATGATAGTCAACGAGCAATGTAAATAGTGTATATAATACCTCATCTCAGAAATATAGACAAATACTGAAATGGATGTTTAGTAATAAATATGGCAACAAAGATGATGGGATGATAGTCCGAATAATGTAAATAGTGTATATAATACCTCATCTCAGAAATATAGACAATACTGAATGGATGTGATAAATATGGCAACAAAGATGAGGATGATAGTCCGAATAATGTAAATAGTGTATATAATACCTCATCTCAGAAATATAGACAAACTGAAACCGAAACGTTGTGATAAATATGGCAACAAAGATGAGGATGATAGTCCGAATAATGTAAATAGTGTATATAATACCTCATCTCAGAAATATAGACAAATACTGAATGGCCGAAATGTTGAATAAATATGGCAACAAAGATGAGGATGATAGTCCGAATAATGTAAATAATGTATATAATACCTCATCTCAGAAATATAGACAAATACTGAATGGAAACGTTGAATAAATATGGCAACAAAGATGAGGATGAATAGTCCGAATAATGTAAAATAGTGTATATAATACCTCATCTCAGAAATATAGACAAATACTGAAAATGGAACGTTGATAAATATGGCAACAAAGATGAGGATGATAGTCCGAATAATGTAAATAGTGTATATAATACCTCATCTCAGAAATATAGACAAATACTGAATGGATGTTGAATAAATATGGCAACAAAGATGAGATGATGATAGTCCGAATAATGTAAATAGTGTATATAATACCTCATCTCAGAAATATAGACAAATACTGAATGGATGTTTGTAATAAATATGGCAACAAAGATGAGGATGATAGTCCGAATAATGTAAATAGTGTATATAATACCTCATCTCAGAAATATAGACAAATACTGAAATGGATGTGAATAAATATGGCGACAAAGATGAGGATGATAGTCCGAATAATGTAAATAGTGTATATAATACCTCATCTCAGAAATATAGACAAATACTGAAAGGCCGATGTTGATAAATATGGCAACAAAGATGAGGACAATAGTCCGAATAATGTAAATAGTGTATATAATACCTCATCTCAGAAATATAGACAAATACTGAAATGGATGGTTTGAACAAATATGAGGATGAAAAAAATAGTGAGGATGATCTCGGTCCGAATAATGTAAATAGTGTAATATAATACCTCATCTCAGAAATATAGACATCATCTCTGAAATGAAATGTTGTATAAATATGGCAACAAAGATGAGGATGATAGTCCGAGCAATGTAAATAGTGTATATAATACCTCATCTCAGAAATATAGACAAATACTGAATGGATGTTGATAAATATGGCAACAAAGATGAGGATGATAGTCCGAATAATGTAAATAGTGTATATAATACCTCATCTCAAAATATAGACAAATACTGAAAGGGAAACGTTGATAAATATGGCAACAAAGATGAGGATGATAGTCCGAATAATGTAAATAGTGTATATAATACCTCATCTCAGAAATATAGACAAATACTGAAATGGATGTTGTAATAAATATGGCAACAAAGATGAGGATGATAGTCCGAATAATGTAAATAGTGTATATAATACCTCATCTCAGAAATATAGACAAATACTGAATGGATGTTGAATGGATTTTAAATATGGCAACAAAGATGAGGATGATAGTCCGAATAATGTAAATAGTGTATATAATACCTCATCTCAGAAATATAGACAAATACTGAATGGATGTTGAATAAATATGGCAACAAAGATGAGGATGATAGTCCGAATAATGTAAATAGTGTATATAATACCTCATCTCAGAAATATAGACAGATACTGAAAAATGGAAACGTTATGTAATAAATATGGCAACAAAGATGAGGACAATAGTCCGAGCAATGTAAATAGTGTATATAATACCTCATCTCAGAAATATAGACAAATACTGAATGGATGTTGTAAATATGGCGACAAAGATGAGGATGATAGTCCGAATAATGTAAATAGTGTATATAATACCTCATCTCAGAAATATAGACAAATACTGAATGGAAACGTTGAATAAATATGGCGACAAAGATGAGGATGATAGTCCGAATAATGTAAATAGTGTATATAATACCTCATCTCAAATATAGACAAATACTGAATGGATGTGATAAATATGGCAATAAATATGGCGATGATAGATGAAATAGATAATAGTCCTCAGAAATAATGTAAATAGTGTATATAATACCTCATCTCAGAAATATAGACAGATAATGAAAAGGCCGAAACGTTGTAATAAATATGGCGACAAAGATGAGGACAATAGTCCGAATAATGTAAATAGTGTATATAATACCTCATCTCAGAAATATAGACAGATACTGAAAGGCCGAAACGTTGTAATAAATATGGCGACAAAGATGAGGACAATAGTCCGAATAATGTAAATAGTGTAATATAATACCTCATCTCAGAAATATAGACAGATACTGAAATAGGCCGAAACGTTGAATATAAATATGGCAACAAAGATGAGGACAATAGTCCGAATAATGTAAATAGTGTATATAATACCTCATCTCAGAAATATAGACCAGATACTGAAACTGAAACGTTGTAATAAATATGGCAACAAAGATGAGGACAATAGTCCGAATAATGTAAATAGTGTATATAATACCTCATCTCAGAAATATAGACAAATACTGAAAGGATGAAACGTTGTAATAAATATGGCAACAAAGATGAGGACAATAGTCCGAATAATGTAAATAGTGTATATAATACCTCATCTCAGAAATATAGACAGATACTGAAAGGCCGAAACGTTGTAATAAATATGGCGACAAAGATGAGGACAATAGTCCGAATAATGTAAATAGTGTATATAATACCTCATCTCAGAAATATAGACAAATACTGAAAGGGAAACGTTGTAATAAATATGGCAACAAAGATGAGGACAATAGTCCGAATAATGTAAATAGTGTATATAATACCTCATCTCAGAAATATAGACAATACTGAATGGAACGTTGTAATAAATATGGCAACAAAGATGAGGATGAATAGTCCGAATAATGTAAATAGTGTATATAATACCTCATCTCAGAAATATAGACAAATACTGAATGGATGTTGTAATAAATATGGCGACAAAGATGAGGATGATAGTCCGAATAATGTAAATAATGTATATAATACCTCATCTCAGAAATATAGACAGATACTGAAAGGCCGAAACGTTGTAATAAATATGGCAACAAAGATGAGGACAATAGTCCGAATAATGTAAATAGTGTATATAATACCTCATCTCAGAAATATAGACAGATACTGAAAGGCCGGAAACGTTGTAATAAATATGGCAACAAAGATGAGGACAATAGTCCGAATAATGTAAATAGTGTATATAATACCTCATCTCAGAAATATAGACAAATACTGAAAGGCCGAAACGTTGTAATAAATATGGCAACAAAGATGAGGACAATAGTCCGAATAATGTAAATAATGTATATAATACCTCATCTCAGAAATATATAGATACTGAAATTCCGAAACGTTGTAATAAATATGGCAACAAAGATGAGGACAATAGTCCGAATAATGTAAATAATGTATATAATACCTCATCTCAGAAATATAGACAAATACTGAATGGCCAAAACGTTGTAATAAATATGGCAACAAAGATGAGGACAATAGTCCGAATAATGTAAATAGTGTATATAATACCTCATCTCAGAAATATAGACAAATAGTGAAAGGCCGAAACGTTGTAATAAATATGGCGACAAAGATGAGGACAATAGTCCGAATAATGTAAATAATGTATATAATACCTCATCTCAGAAATATAGACAGATACTGAAAGGCCGAAACGTTGTAATAAATATAGCGACAAAGATGAGGACAATAGTCCGAATAATGTAAATAGTGTATATAATACCTCATCTCAGAAATATAGACAGATACTGAAAGGCCGAAACGTTGTGATAAATATGGCAACAAAGATGAGGACAATAGTCCGAATAATGTAAATAGTGTATATAATACCTCATCTCAGAAATATAGACAGATAATGAAAGAATGAAACGTTGTAATAAATATGGCAACAAAGATGAGGACAATAGTCCGAATAATGTAAATAATGTATATAATACCTCATCTCAGAAATATAGACAGATAAAAGGCCGAAACGTTGTGATAAATATGGCGACAAAGATGAGGATGATAGTCCGAGCAATAAATAGTCCGAATAATGTAAATATAGACAAATATAATACCTCAAAAGTTGAAAAATATAGAACAAAGATACTGAAATGTAAATAGTGAAACGTTGTAAAATATAGACAAAAATATGGCGACAATATGGCAACAAAGATGAATAGTCCGAATAATGTAAATAGTGTATATAATACCTCATCTCAGAAATATAGACAGATACTGAAAGGCCGAAAACGTTGTAATAAATATGGCAACAAAGATGAGGACAATAGTCCGAATAATGTAAATAATGTATATAATACCTCATCTCAGAAATATAGACAGATACTGAAAGGCCGAAACGTTGAATAAATATGGCAACAAAGATGAGGACAATAGTCCGAATAATGTAAATAGTGTATATAATACCTCATCTCAGAAATATAGACAAATACTGAAAGGCCGAAACGTTGTAATAAATATGGCAACAAAGATGAGGATGATAGTCCGAATAATGTAAATAGTGTATATAATACCTCATCTCAGAAATATAGACAGATACTGAAAGGCCGAAACGTTGTAATAAATATGGCAACAAAAGATGAGGACAATAGTCCGAATAATGTAAATAGTGTATATAATACCTCATCTCAGAAATATAGACAGATACTGAAAGGCCGAAACGTTGTAATAAATATGGCAACAAAGATGAGGACAATAGTCCGAATAATGTAAATAGTGTATATAATACCTCATCTCAGAAATATAGACAGATACTGAAAGGCCGAAACGTTGTAATAAATATGGCGACAAAGATGAGGACAATAGTCCGAATAATGTAAATAGTGTATATAATACCTCATCTCAGAAATATAGACAGATACTGAAAGGCCGAAACGTTGTAATAAATATGGCGACAAAGATGAGGACAATAGTCCGAATAATGTAAATAGTGTATATAATACCTCATCTCAGAAATATAGACAGATACTGAAAGGCCGAAACGTTGTAATAAATATGGCGACAAAGATGAGGACAATAGTCCGAATAATGTAAATAGTGTATATAATACCTCATCTCAGAAATATAGACAGATACTGAATGGCCGAAACGTTGTAATAAATATGGCGACAAAGATGAGGACAATAGTCCGAATAATGTAAATAGTGTATATAATACCTCATCTCAGAAATATAGACAGATACTGAAAGGCCGAAACGTTGTAATAAATATGGCGAACAAAGATGAGGACAATAGTCCGAATAATGTAAATAGTGTATATAATACCTCATCTCAGAAATATAGACAGATACTGAAAGGCCGAAACGTTGTAATAAATATGGCGACAAACATGAGGACAATAGTCCGAATAATGTAAATAGTGTATATAATACCTCATCTCAGAAATATAGACAGATACTGAAAGGCCGAAACGTTGTAATAAATATGGCAACAAAGATGAGGACAATAGTCCGAATAATGTAAATAGTGTATATAATACCTCATCTCAGAAATATAGACAAATATAAACGACAGAATAAATATACTGAAAGATGAGGATAGTCCGAATAATGTAAATAGTGTATAAATAAATAAATATAGACAAAGATGAGGACAATAGTCCGAAAAATGGCAATAGATGTATAATAATAATGTAAATCAGAAATATAGACATCTCAGAAATATAGACAGATAAGAAAACCGAAACGTTGTAATAAATATGGCAACAAAGATGAGGACAATAGTCCGAATAATGTAAATAGTGTATATAATACCTCATCTCAGAAATATAGACAGATACTGAAAGGCCGAAACGTTGTAATAAATATGGCAACAAAGATGAGGACAATAGTCCGAATAATGTAAATAGTGTATATAATACCTCATCTCAGAAATATAGACAGATACTGAAAGGCCGAAACGTTGTAATAAATATGGCAACAAAGATGAGGACAATAGTCCGAATAATGTAAATAGTGTATATAATACCTCATCTCAGAAATATAGACAGATACTGAAAGGCCGAAACGTTGTAATAAATATGGCGACAAAGATGAGGACAATAGTCCGAATAATGTAAATAGTGTATATAATACCTCATCTCAGAAATATAGACAGATACTGAAAGGCCGAAACGTTGTAATAAATATGGCGACAAAGATGAGGACAATAGTCCGAATAATGTAAATAGTGTATATAATACCTCATCTCAGAAATATAGACAGATACTGAAAGGCCGAAACGTTGTAATAAATATGGCAACAAAGATGAGGACAATAGTCCGAATAATGTAAATAGTGTATATAATACCTCATCTCAGAAATATAGACAGATACTGAATGGCCGAAACGTTGTAATAAATATGGCGACAAAGATGAGGACAATAGTCCGAATAATGTAAATAGTGTATATAATACCTCATCTCAGAAATATAGACAGATACTGAAAGGCCGAAACGTTGTAATAAATATGGCAACAAAGATGAGGACAATAGTCCGAATAATGTAAATAGTGTATATAATACCTCATCTCAGAAATATAGACAGATACTGAAAGGCGAAACGTTGTAATAAATATGGCGACAAAGATGAGGACAATAGTCCGAATAATGTAAATAGTGTATATAATACCTCATCTCAGAAATATAGACAGATACTGAAAGGCCGAAACGTTGTAATAAATATGGCGACAAAGATGAGGACAATAGTCCGAATAATGTAAATAGTGTATATAATACCTCATCTCAGAAATATAGACAGATACTGAAAGGCCGAAACGTTGTAAAAATATGGCAACAAAGATGAGGACAATAGTCCGAATAATGTAAATAGTGTATATAATACCTCATCTCAGAAATATAGACAGATACTGAAAGGCCGAAACGTTGTAATAAATATGGCGACAAAGATGAGGACAATAGTCCGAATAATGTAAATAGTGTATATAATACCTCATCTCAGAAATATAGACAGATACTGAAAGGCCGAAACGTTGTAATAAATATGGCGACAAAGATGAGGACAATAGTCCGAATAATGTAAATAGTGTATATAATACCTCATCTCAGAAATATAGACAGATACTGAAAGGCTGAAACGTTGTAATAAATATGGCAACAAAGATGAGGACAATAGTCCGAATAATGTAAATAGTGTATATAATACCTCATCTCAGAAATATAGACAGATACTGAAAGGCCGAAACGTTGTAATAAATATGGCAACAAAGATGAGGACAATAGTCCGAATAATGTAAATAGTGTATATAATACCTCATCTCAGAAATATAGACAGATACTGAAAGGCCGAAACGTTGTAATAAATATGGCAACAAAGATGAGGACAATAGTCCGAATAATGTAAATAATGTATATAATACCTCATCTCAGAAATATAGACAGATACTGAAATTCGAAACGTTGTAATAAATATGGCAACAAAGATGAGGACAATAGTCCGAATAAT
Organism: Acanthosepion pharaonis; assembly: GCA_903632075.3. NCBI lineage: Eukaryota > Metazoa > Mollusca > Cephalopoda > Sepiida > Sepiidae > Acanthosepion > Acanthosepion pharaonis. Next base: position 463,131 of record CAHIKZ030001461.1, on the reverse strand, counting down.
GTAAATAGTGTATATAATACCTCATCTCAGAAATATAGACAGATACTGAAAGGCCGAAACGTTGTAATAAATATGGCAACAAAGATGAGGGACAATAGTCCGAATAATGTAAATAGTGTATATAATACCTCATCTCAGAAATATAGACAGATACTGAAAGGCCGAAACGTTGTAATAAATATGGCAACAAAGATGAGGACAATAGTCCGAATAATGTAAATAGTGTATATAATACCTCATCTCAGAAATATAGACAGATACTGAATGGCCGAAACGTTGTAATAAATATGGCAACAAAGATGAGGACAATAGTCCGAATAATGTAAAATAGTGTATATAATACCTCATCTCAGAAATATAGACAGATACTGAAGGGCCGAAACGTTGTAATAAATATGGCAACAAAGATGAGGACAATAGTCCGAATAATGAAAATAGTGTATATAATACCTCATCTCAGAAATATAGACAGATACTGAAAGGCCGAAACGTTGTAATAAATATGGCGACAAAGATGAGGACAATAGTCCGAATAATGTAAATAGTGTATATAATACCTCATCTCAGAAATATAGACAGATACTGAAAGGCCGAAACGTTGTAATAAATATGGCAACAAAGATGAGGACAATAGTCCGAATAATGTAAATAAATATAGTATATAATACCTCATCTCAGAAATATAGACAGATACTGAAAGGCCGAAACGTTGTAATAAATATGGCGACAAAGATGAGGACAATAGTCCGAATAATGTAAATAGTGTATATAATACCTCATCTCAGAAATATAGACAGATACTGAAATATAGACAGACGAAACGTTTGTAATAAATATGGCGACAAAGATGAGGACAATAGTCCGAATAATGTAAATAGTGTATATAATACCTCATCTCAGAAATATAGACAGATACTGAAAGGCCGAAACGTTGTAATAAATATGGCAACAAAGATGAGGACAATAGTCCGAATAATGTAAATAGTGTATATAATACCTCATCTCAGAAATATAGACAGATACTGAAAGGCCGAAACGTTGTAATAAATATGGCAACAAAGATGAGGACAATAGTCCGAATAATGTAAATAGTGTATATAATACCTCATCTCAGAAATATAGACAGATACTGAAAGGCCGAAACGTTGTAATAAATATGGCAACAAAGATGAGGACAATAGTCCGAATAATGTAAATAGTGTATATAATACCTCATCTCAGAAATATAGACAGATACTGAAAGGCCGAAACGTTGTAATAAATATGGCGACAAAGATGAGGACAATAGTCCGAATAATGTAAATAGTGTATATAATACCTCATCTCAGAAATATAGACAGATACTGAAAGGCCGAAACGTTGTAATAAATATGGCGACAAAGATGAGGACAATAGTCCGAATAATGTAAATAGTGTATATAATACCTCATCTCAGAAATATAGACAGATACTGAAAGGCCGAAACGTTGTAATAAATATGGCAACAAAGATGAGGACAATAGTCCGAATAATGTAAATAGTGTATATAATACCTCATCTCAGAAATATAGACAGATACTGAAATGCCGAAACGTTGTAATAAATATGGCAACAAAGATGAGGACAATAGTCCGAATAATGTAAATAGTGTATATAATAACTCATCTCAGAAATATAGACAGATACTGAAAGGCCGAAACGTTGTAATAAATATGGCGACAAAGATGAGGACAATAGTCCGAATAATGTAAATAGTGTATATAATACCTCATCTCAGAAATATAGACAGATACTGAAAGGCCGAAACGTTGTAATAAATATGGCGACAAAGATGAGGACAATAGTCCGAATAATGTAAATATATGTATATAATACCTCATCTCAGAAATATAGACAGATACTGAATAGGCCGAAACGTTGTAATAAATATGGCGACAAAAAGATGAGGACAATAGTCCGAATAATGTAAATAGTGTATATAATACCTCATCTCAGAAATATAGACAGATACTGAAAAGGCCGAAACGTTGTAATAAATATGGCGACAAAGATGAGGACAATAGTCCGAATAATGTAAATAGTGTACATAATACCTCATCTCAGAAATATAGACAGATACTGAAATGCCGAAACGTTGTAATAAATATGGCAACAAAGATGAGGACAATAGTCCGAATAATGTAAATAGTGTACATAATACCTCATTTCAGAAATATAGACAGATACTGAAAGGCCGAAACGTTGTAATAAATATGGCAACAAAGATGAGGACAATAGTCCGAATAATGTAAATAGTGTATATAATACCTCATCTCAGAAATATAGACAGATACTGAAAGGCCGAAACGTTGTAATAAATATAGCGACAAAGATGAGGACAATAGTCCGAATAATGTAAATAGTGTATATAATACCTCATCTCAGAAATATAGACAGATACTGAAAGGCCGAAACGTTGTAATAAATATGGCAACAAAGATGAGGACAATAGTCCGAATAATGTAAATAGTGTATATAATACCTCATCTCAGAAATATAGACAGATACTGAAAGGCCGAAACGTTGTGATAAATATGGCAACAAAGATGAGGACAATAGTCCGAATAATGTAAATAGTGTATATAATACCTCATCTCAGAAATATAGACAGATACTGAAAGGCCGAAACGTTGTAATAAATATGGCAACAAAGATGAGGACAATAGTCCGAATAATGTAAATAGTGTATATAATACCTCATCTCAGAAATATAGACAGATACTGAAATAGCCGAAACGTTGTAATAAATATGGCGACAAAGATGAAAACAATAGTCCGAATAATGTAAATAGTGTATATAATACCTCATCTCAGAAATATAGACAGATACTGAAAGGCCGAAACGTTGTGATAAATATGGCAACAAAGATGAGGACAATAGTCCGAATAATGTAAATAGTGTATATAATACCTCATCTCAGAAATATAGACAGATACTGAAGGGCCGAAACGTTGTAATAAATACGGCAACAAAGATGAGGACAATAGTCCGAATAATGTAAATAGTGTATATAATACCTCATTTCAGAAATATAGACAGATACTGAAAGGCCGAAACGTTGTAATAAATATGGCAACAAAGATGAGGACAATAGTCCGAATAATGTAAATAGTGTATATAATACCTCATCTCAGAAATATAGACAGATACTGAAAGGCCGAAACGTTGTAATAAATATGGCGACAAAAGATGAGGACAATAGTCCGAATAATGTAAATAGTGTATATAATACCTCATCTCAGAAATATAGACAGATACTGAAAGGCCGAAACGTTGTAATAAATATGGCGACAAAGATGAGGACAGTCCGAATAATGTAAATAGTGTATATAATACCTCATCTCAGAAATATAGACAGATACTGAAAGGCCGAAACGTTGTAATAAATATGGCGACAAAGATGAGGACAATAGTCCGAATAATGTAAATAGTGTATATAATACCTCATCTCAGAAATATAGACAGATACTGAAAGGCCGAAACGTTGTAATAAATATGGCAACAAAGATGAGGACAATAGTCCGAATAATGTAAATAGTGTATATAATACCTCATCTCAGAAATATAGACAGATATACTGAAAGGCCGAAACGTTGTAATAAATATGGCGACAAAGATGAGGACAATAGTCCGAATAATGTAAAATAGTGTATATAATACCTCATCTCAGAAATATAGACAGATACTGAAAGGCCGAAACGTTGTAATAAATATGGCGACAAACATGAGGACAATAGTCCGAATAATGTAAATAGTGTATATAATACCTCATCTCAGAAATATAGACAGATACTGAAAGGCCGAAACGTTGTAATAAATATGGCGACAAACATGAGGACAATAGTCCGAATAATGTAAATAGTGTATATAATACCTCATCTCAGAAATATAGACAGATACTGAAAGGCCGAAACGTTGTAATAAATATGGCAACAAAGATGAGGACAATAGTCCGAATAATGTAAATAGTGTATATAATACCTCATCTCAGAAATATAGACAGATACTGAAAGGCCGAAACGTTGTAATAAATATGGCAACAAAGATGAGGACAATAGTCCGAATAATGTAAATAATGTGTACATAATACCTCATCTCAGAAATATAGACAGATACTGAAAGGCCGAAACGTTGTAATAAATATGGCGACAAACATGAGGACAATAGTCCGAATAATGTAAATAGTGTATATAATACCTCATCTCAGAAATATAGACAGATACTGAAAGGCCGAAACGTTGTAATAAATATGGCAACAAAGATGAGGACAATAGTCCGAATAATGTAAATAGTGTATTTAATACCTCATCTCAGAAATATAGACAGATACTGAAAGGCCGAAACGTTGTAATAAATATGGCAACAAAGATGAGGACAATAGTCCGAATAATGTAAATAGTGTATATAATACCTCATCTCAGAAATATAGACAGATACTGAAAGGCCGAAACGTTGTAATAAATATGGCAACAAAAAGATGAGGACAATAGTCCGAATAATGTAAATAGTGTATATAATACCTCATCTCAGAAATATAGACAGATACTGAAAGGCCGAAACGTTGTAATAAATATGGCACAAAAGATGAGGACAATAGTCCGAATAATGTAAATAGTGTATATAATACCTCATCTCAGAAATATAGACAGATACTGAAAAAACGTTGTAATAAATATGGCAACAAAGATGAGGACAATAGTCCGAATAATGTAAATAGTGTATATAATACCTCATCTCAGAAATATAGACAAATACTGAAAGGCCGAAACGTTGTAATAAATATGGCAACAAAAATGAGAGGAATAGTCCGAATAATGTAAATAGTGTATATAATACCTCATCTCAGAAATATAGACAGATACTGAAAGGCCGAAACGTTGTAATAAATATGGCAACAAAGATGAGGACAATAGTCCGAATAATGTAAATAGTGTATATAATACCTCATCTCAGAAATATAGACAGATACTGAAAGGCCGAAACGTTGTAATAAATATGGCAACAAAGATGAGGACAATAGTCCGAATAATGTAAATAGTGTATATAATACCTCATCTCAGAAATATAGACAGATACTGAAAGGCCGAAACGTTGTAATAAATATGGCAACAAAGATGAGGACAATAGTCCGAATAATGTAAATAGTGTATATAATACCTCATCTCAGAAATATAGACAGATACTGAAAGGCCGAAACGTTGTAATAAATATGGCAACAAAGATGAGGACAATAGTCCGAATAATGTAAATAGTGTATATAATACCTCATCTCAGAAATATAGACAGATACTGAAAATTTTCCCGACGTTGTAATAAATATGGCGACAAAGATGAGGACAATAGTCCAATAATGTAAATAGTGTATATAATACCTCATCTCAGAAATATAGACAGATACTGAAAGGCCGAAACGTTGTAATAAATATGGCAACAAAGATGAGGATGATAGTCCGAATAATGTAAATAGTGTATATAATACCTCATCTCAGAAATATAGACAGATACTGAAAGGCCGAAACGTTGTAATAATAAATATGGCAACAAAGATGAGGACAATAGTCCGAATAATGTAAATAGTGTATATAATACCTCATCTCAGAAATATAGACAGATACTGAAAGGCCGAAACGTTGTAATAAATATGGCAACAAAGATGAGGACAATAGTCCGAATAATGTAAATAGTGTATATAATACCTCATCTCAGAAATATAGACAGATACTGAATGGCCGAAACGTTGTAATAAATATGGCAACAAAGATGAGGACAATAGTCCGAATAATGTAAATAGTGTACATAAATACCTCATCTCAGAAATATAGACAGATACTGAAAGGCCGAAACGTTGTAATAAATATGGCGACAAAGATGAGGACAATAGTCCGAATAATGTAAATAGTGTATATAATACCTCATCTCAGAAATATAGACAGATACTGAAAGGCCGAAACGTTGTAATAAATATGGCGACAAAGATGAGGACAATAGTCCGAATAATGTAAAATAGTGTATATAATATACTCATCTCAGAAATATAGACAGATACTGAAAGGCCGAAACGTTGTAATAAATATGGCAACAAAGATGAGGACAATAGTCCGAATAATGTAAATAGTGTACATAATACCTCATCTCTCAAAATATAGACAAATACTGAAAATATAGACAAATACTGAATTCTGGGTTGTAATAAATATGGCAACAAAGATGAGGACAATAGTCCGAATAATGTAAATAGTGTATATAATACCTCATCTCAGAAATATAGACAGATACTGAAAGGCCGAAACGTTGTAATAAATATGGCAACAAAGATGAGGATGATAGTCCGAATAATGTAAATAGTGTATATAATACCTCATCTCAGAAATATAGACAGATACTGAAAGGCCGAAACGTTGTAATAAATATGGCAACAAAGATGAGGACAATAGTCCGAATAATGTAAATAGTGTATATAATACCTCATCTCAGAAATATAGACAGATACTGAAAGGATGAAACGTTGTAATAAATATGGCGACAAAGATGATATAAATAGTCCGAATAATGTAAATAGTGTACATAATAGTCTCATCTCAATTAATATAGACAGATACTGAAATCCTGCCGAAACGTTGTAATAAATATGGCAACAAAAAATGAGGACAATAGTCCGAATAATGTAAATAGTGTTATAATATATCATCTCAGAAATATAGACATATACTGAAAGGCCGAAACGTTGTAATAAATATGGCGACAAAAATGAGGACAATAGTCCGAATAATGTAAATAGTGTATATAATACCTCATCTCAGAAATATAGACGAATACTGAAAGGCCGAAACGTTGTAATAAATATGGCGACAAGATGAGGACAATATAATGAATAATGTAAATAATGTTTTTTTAAATTTTTATCTTTTTTTAGACAGATACTTGAATTTATCCGAAACGTTGTAATAAAATATTTTTACCTAGATGAGGAAAATAGTCCAAATAATGTAAATATATGTAAATTAGGCCAAAATCATCTATTTAAATAATACAGATATTTGAACCAAAAAACGTTCTAATAAATATGGCGACGAAGATAATATAAAAATAGTCCAGAATAATGTAAATAAAACACATATTATTTTTGGCATCTAAATATAGACATATACTGAAATGTTTATATAAATAAATAATGTAAAAAAGTCTTATTCAAAATGCATTAATTTTTTGTTTTTGATATCACCACAATTAAGTATATATAAAATATAATCTTCACCATAATATGTGATTTAAAATGAAAGTTTGCCAAAATAAATAAAAACATTGAAATTCATTAGAAAATTTCGTTAAAATACCTATCATTTTATATTTGATTAAAAAAAAAAAAAAAATTTCATCTTGGCCATATAATTTTATCTTCATTTTTTTAATTTTAAAATTCATATATATATATATATATATATATATATATATATTTTTTTTGGATAGATGTAGTTTGTGACCCTTTTTCAACGCTTTTATCAAAGATCGTCAACAAACTGATTAATGTTTCAAAGGCAAAATAATAAAAAACTACAAAAACCAACAATCAGTTTTTAATTTTAAGATATATCAAAATAATTGCACATATCATTATTATAATTTGCACCACCATTAGTAATCACTTTTGTGCGAAATTTCCATAAATATCTATTAACTATCAATATTATCATTACCACCTACATACAGCATAATCTTAATTCACACCACTATTAAATGTATAATCCATTACAATCTTTATTACCCCCCAGCATATTTAATAATTTAAAACAATATGATCAGAATTAATTTCCATATGTAACCATGAGAAAAACACCTATTACCAGGCAGCTTTAATATAATAAATAATTTAATTTTAAAATAAAAAATAAAATTATAGCAATCTTCAACTACCATAATTTTTACATAAAATACCTATTAACAGGATTTATACCAAAATAAATTAATAATATATAACAAAATAAAATAAAATAAAAATAAAACACCAACAACCACTTTTTAGTTCAAGCTACCACCACTATAACTACATTTCCATTCATTTATCATTCTCCCACCACCGTTAACTAATCATTTCTACCAATTTATAATAACTTATTATTTACAATAACTATATTTTTAAAACCTAAATATTGTCTCAATATATATATAACATTATATATACATCATATCATATAAACCCGTTATTAAATTAAACATCATTGTTAAATAAATGAAAATATTTAATAAGGATTAAAATTTTTACCTGTTACATATACACAGTCACCAAAAACAAACAAATAACCAGCTTTAAATATAACAAATAAACCCCATTTTTTTTCAAAAAATTTAAAATAAATATAAATAATTTAATAATTTTTACCTATCATAATTTTACACAAACCCCACCACACGATATACATACATACATGCGAGGAAATATTTTTCAACGGAAAAAAAAAAAAATTCATAATATGACATGTATACATTCACGAGACATTAACGAGACATTTCCGCCACACTTCCAATGTTTAAATTTCAACATTTCAACATACAAATGCGTATGTATAGACATAACACCACCCGTATACATACATGTGTCATAGCCGAAACTGCCCACATATGTTTATATATGTATGAGTCCCGACGGACGACCAAGTATGTATATGTGTGTGCATACATCGATGTTTGCGTTAGTACGATGAATGACAAAACGACGAAATTTCCCCACCACTTCCACAATAACACCAATACACGCAATCTACATAAACCCAAATTTTTAAAAACATTAATCAGTTTGTCTGACGATCGCTAAAGCGTGAAACCCAGGGTCACAAACTCACATCTATCCAACCAAATATATATATATATATATATATATATATATATATATATAAGTATATATAATATATAAATAATTATATATATATATATATTTATATATATATATATATATTTTCAAATATATATATTTATATATATATATATATATATATATATATCATATAATATATTTTAAAACTGGATGAAAAGAAGGTTGTGACGCGTTTTATCCGTTAGTATTTTCAAAAACTTAACTTTTTTTTTAATAGTGAGTTATATATATATATATAGTCAGACTGAAAAATTTTTAGAGTTTAAAAAAAAAAAAAGGAATTAATAAAACTGAGAAAAAAGACGAATATGTTCATTGTATACTTAGGAGCAATTTTGACCCCTGAATATTTAAATAAAACGTTTTCACTAATAATCCGTATTCATTTCGGACATTACAAGACATTTAAAATACAATAGAAATAACAGCTGATTATTTTCATTTGTTTTAAAGTTTTGAAAAATTTTTATGGTATATATATTATATATTCGGTTCTCTCATCTGAAATATAAATTTATTTCAAAGAGAATTTTTTTTTTAATCCTAACTTTTTTTGAAAATATATTCTTTTAGAAAGCCTAAATTCCTCTTTAAAATTATTAAAATGTTGGATCTTTTAAAAATCTATTTATTTCATTGGCGATGTCTTTCTTGTTGGCACAGGAACAAAAAAACACAAAAAAAACACAATTTAAATAACAATTATATATTGTCAAAAAATATATGAAAAAAAAAAATAAAAAAGTTTTTGTTTATATTAAAAATTCGTTGTAGCAACCCCAAAAAAAATAACTGACCAAAAAAACAAAAACAATGCAAACTAAAAAAAAAAAATTAAAAATAAAAATAAATTTTCTCAAAGCTGTAACCTTGAATCACGCCTGCTAACATCATTCCCTTTAAATTTGCAATCGCTCTTAATAAAAAGCATATATATTTATAAATTAAATCTTCTATTATTAAATTTGGAATAACAATATATACAGAATGTTTATTGAATTTTAATTTTTATACAATAAATCAATTTTACTATATAAAAATGGCCAAAAAAATTTTTCAAATTCCCTAACTTCTCCTTTTGAGTGTATGATTTACATTGCCATAAATTTTTCCGATGCCATCAAAAGATTTACGAAATGGGTTTATAAAAAAAAAAACAATTTTAACGTAAGAGATTGATGGCGACCAATATTTGTTCTTGTCATAAATATAAATATATATATATATATATATATATATATATATACGTCAATATATATATACTATTTGTCTTGAATTAAAACATAAACTTATAAATTTTACGACAACCTTGAATTATACTCTCTCAGACATTATCATTTTGCCTTTTATATATATATATATATATATATTCATATATATATATATTCATTTACGAAATTTCATCAAAACAAAAAAACATCTACAAAACGATTTAACAAAAAAAATGATTAGACAGAACCAGGAAACTACAAACAAAAAAAAAAAAATAGTATTTTTTTAAAAATTGAAAAATATACGAAAATATATTTTTATATTAACGGGGATCACTGCCTCAAGATAAATGACGAAATTTTTTTACCCAATTTAAATTTTTTAAATTTTACTGTTTAAATAAATGGATGATCGACTGTAGAAAAAGTTTATTTTCAAACAAAAAGGAAAAAAAATAGAAGTTTTTGATAATTCTTTTCTTTAACAAAAATTTAAAACCTAGATGCCACACCCATTTACAAGAATTAAATTCATTCATCAATTTGGGGAAAATAAATCCTCAATTTTCTAGATGGTCATGAAAATATTTAAACTTAAAACAAAAGGTTAACATCTAAATTTAAAAAACTTCATCCCGACCAAATCAAAACTTGCGTTTTTTGATCCTCAAACCCATTTTTTCATATAAAAATGATTTTTTTTCATTTCATTAGATCATTTGAAAAAAATTTCAATCCATGAACGAATGGTAAATTTAATTTTAAATCTATATTAGGATGGAGAAAAACCTTCTTATAAAACACATAGAAATAATATCCTTTATATATATATAAAATATCGATTCAATGTAGCAAAATAAATCATTTCAAAACTCTCCTACATGAACTAAATTTTTCTCCTGGAATTGTATCATAATAATGTTGAAAGCTGGACAGTAAAACATTATGGTTACAAAATGAAACAGTTTTTTTTATTCAACATTTTATATTTATATAGTCATTTCCTAAGACATTTTCAATGCGATAAATTGGATCACGTTTTTTTGAGTAAAAAAAACGATATGCAAAATTTAAAAAACAACATGTTGAATTTAAAAAATTTTTATATTTTTAATATTTATATATATAAATATTTATTAAATATATCAGGATAAATTTTATTAATTTTTTTATCTATATTGTAAATATATTTATATGTTAAATTTGTAATTTGGTGGATATATATATTGTGTAAAAAAATATGTTTTTTCAAGTCCATTGTAAATAGGGTATAATATTGTAAAAATTTTATTATTTTTAAAAAGATAATTGTTTTTGAAATTTAATTTGGAATTTGTTAACACCATCTTAATGTTTTTGTTTGAAATATAATTATTTGTAGGATTTTTGAAAAGGATTTATCCGAAATTTCGTTAAGAAGATATGGACATTTATAAATTCAAAATTTAAAGGAATTTTTTCCTTGTCCGTTATATCTATAATATCTTTTAAAGATATTTTTTTGCGTTTAAATGTATGTGCAAAAAAAAAGTTATAGAGAAACAAAAAAGACAATTAAACAAGTTTAAGACAATTTTAAAACAATGATTACGATTTCTATAATTTTCTGTTTGCACGAAATCAAATAACAAAAATACATAAGAAAATTTTTTTATTTTTCTGTTTCCGAAAGTCTGTGTCTGTGCTTTAAATAAAAAATCCTTATTTCTTAAAGTCAAGAAATAAAAAGTTAGAAATTAAATTTAATATTGAAAACAAATGTTTAAAAAAAAAAAGAATTAAAAATTTTTGATTAAAAATCAAAACCTGCAAATCCATTATGAATCAAATTTTTAACGATCTGATTTTGTTAAAAATTTAATCTCACACAGAAAGACTGAATAAAAAAAGTTTAAATTTAAATAAAAAACAAATCTTCGAAACAATTTTTTGAATAAATTTTAAAAATCTGAAAGAAGAAATTATCTTATTCTAAATATTTAAAGGATATATTTGGAATGGAAATTCGTTAATTATTTATGTATATATTTATTTTTAATAACAGAAAAATAAAAAATTTTCTTTCATTTTTTAATTTTTTTTTTTCTTGTATGTATGGTTCTAACGAAAAGGAAAATTTCTTTTAAGAAATTGTTGATATTTGAAAAATCCAAGGCATAAGTTAAAATTTTAAAGAAAAAAGGTTTAAATAGGGACAAAATAAAACCTAAAAAAATCTAAATAATTTTTTTCTAAATTTAATAAGTTTTTTTTCTTCAGAATAAAATTGTGAGTTGATATTTTTTCTGTTTTTCTAATTCATTCAGTCTTTTTTACAGATATATTTAAAACAAAAAAAAAAACACACACACACAACATCATGTTGTTTCAACTATATTTATATATATATATATATATATATATATATAAAAAACATAATTAAGTCAAAAATTATTTTAATTATTTTACAATTATATGAGAATTTTTATAGATATAAGAGATAGCAAAAGAACAAGTAAATTTAAAATTTTTAGATATTAATACAGCAATCGTTTTTCAATTTTACTTAAAATATTTTTGCCCTTCCTTGCCTTTAAAAGGAGTACAGAAAAAAAAAGTGCTGATGTTGCTACATGAAAATCCCTGATCTGCCTATCTTACACTGCGATTTTTTTAAATATCTATAATTTTTGTGGAAATCTGTTACTTTAGAAAAAAAAAAACAAAATGAACACAAAACGATCAGCTTTTTAAAAATGAAACAGTAACTGGAAAAACCGAATGAAAAAATGAATGTTAACAACAAATATTTTCAATCCAACCCAGTTCTGCAGAAATCAAATAGAATCAACGTCGAGTTTAAATAAGCGAATGAGCCAATTGGAGTAAAGTGCCATTTCCATTTAAATTTTTTTCCCACTTGTGACGTATAATCAGCTATCGATTTTTTTTGACTAAACATGCTTTTTAACATTCGTGTTAAATTCAAAATTTGGCTCTCAAATTGGATTTCATTTTCATTCTCCTTTCATTTCGTTTAAAATTTTAGTTATGATTCCGTCGTCCAGTAAAAAATGGCCGAAAAAAATTATTATAAAACTGCCACATAAGAAAATTGTAAAAAATATTATTTCCATATCGATGGGGTTTAGAACTTGAAGTCGGTTTTAAGAGGATTTACAATTTCAATATGTGCATGTGTTCTTTTTGACAAAATATAAATATATATTTAAAAATATTACATATATATTTATATATATATATATATATATATATTAATAAATTTATATATATATATTTTATATATATATATATTTATTATATATATATATATTTTTATATTTATTTTTTTAAATAGTATAATTACATTTACTGGGCTGAATGTTTGAGAAATTTCGTAGAAAATATGTTCTTCAAAAAACAACGACAGGAATCGAACCTGTAACCCTTAATGGAACCCATCATTTGATCTGAAAATTTGCTTTGAAGAATTCAGTTAACCACAGAGAAGCAAAATTAGCAAAGTCAAAATTCCTTTTTAAAAAAAATTTCTCTTCAATTTATCTTTCCCGTTACGATCATATCTGCTCTTGAAACGTACCTTAACGTAAATTTTTATTTAACATCTTATAAAATGGATTGTTCGAAAATTATTTAATATATTTTTTTGTTTATCCGTTGCTTTAATAGATATAATTTATTTAAATACATGCTCTGTTTTTGAAATAAACAATATTAATATCATATTTTTTCCTGAATATTCGAGAAATTTTTAAGATTTGTCCTTTTCAGACAGGAATATTTTTATATAAAATCACATCCAAACTAAAACGTTTTAAGATCAGAACTCATCAGTGTAAATTTTATTTTTTCGATTGCCTCCAAAAAATAGATCAAAACCCTCTGAATTTGATTTTTTCGGAATTTAAAAACCAAATATTTTTTCAATTTATCAAAAAGATGAAGAATAAATTTGAAATAATGTATATTCATTTTTAAATAGACACACAAAAAACAGAAATTCGATTCGTTTTAATTGAAGGATTTTGGAGATGTTAGCCAAATCGCCACTAAATACAAAATGATACATATGATAAATATATAAATATATGATATATATATATATATATAAAATTATAATAACGCATTTAACCTAATCTACTTCTAATGAATTTGTGTTTTTTTTTTAAATAAAAAAAAAAATAAAAAAAAACTCCGGATTATTTACCTAACGTGTTCTTTTAAAGAGCAAATTATAATTTTTTAAAAAAAATGAATTCCTTCGCTTACATAAGAGTTCTTAATTTTTTTTTTGCTATTAATATAAAAATAAAAAAATAAAAAAAAAAATAATAACAATATGAATATGGAAAAGAAATTGTATCAAACACAACTAATAAAAAAAATTACTGAAAAATTAAAAATAAATGATAGGGTAAATATAATTTATGAAAAATAAATATTTTACATCACTTTTAAAAACTACAAATTTTTGTGAAGACCCCACTACCAGAATGATAAACCTAACCAGACCTGACATAGGAAAGATAAGCAAAAGAATCCTAGAAAGAAGCACTAGGCAAATCAAAAAATACCTTGAATTAACACTGGATTAATACCAAAAACGTCATCAATTGGTTTACCAACATCGACAATAAGCCTGATTGCACCCTAATACAGTTCGATATTGTGGATTATTACCAGATCTCTTCATGACTGCCCTGGAGTTTGCTACAGTATATTCTGACTTAACTAAGGAAGAAGTGAACATAATTCTTAGTGCAAAAAAAAATTGTCCTCATCCATAACGGGGAGCAATGAATTAAAAATAATAACGACAATTTTGACATCACCATGGGATCTTTAGACTCTGCAGAGTCTTCTGACCTTCTCTGTCTATTTATACTGTACAATCTAACCGCGCACCGTGAATTAGACATTAAGGACATCGGGCTATACAGGGATGACGGGCTCATGGCAGTGAGGAGTTCTACAAATTTTAAAATAGATAAAATGATAAAGATAATATATAGTAAATTCAAAAAACTAAATTTAAAAAGTCAACACTAAATTTAAAAGGGTAAACTTCCTCGACGTAACTCTAGACTTAATGAACAACACCTAACTTACAGAAAAACTAACGCTAATCCCTTGCATGTACACTCTAAGTCAAACCACCCTCCATCTATGATTAAGCATATACCCACATCAATAGAAAAAAGAACTAGCAGGAACTCCGCTTATAAAGGAAATATTCCAACAACACAAATTTTTATAACACAGCCCTAAAAAAATAGCGGATACAAAAAATGCTAATAAATTATAGAAACAATAGTACTAACAGGAAGAAAAACAGGAAAAAAAAATTATCTGGTATACCCCTCCGTTCAACCAAATGGTTAGTATTAAGCTAGGACATAAGTTCCTAGCTTTAATTGAAAAACACTTTCCTACTAATAGCAGACTTAGCAAGATCTTTAATAAAAAACACCTTAAAATTAAGTTACAGTTGCACTGAAAATCTAGAAAGAATCATAAAAAAAAATAATAATAAAATCCTGAAAAACACATGCATGCCAAAACAGTATTAATAAAAAAATCCTAAACTAAAATTAGACAAAAATAATGAAAAAATATGTGATTGTAGAAACCCTGAAGACTGCCCGTTGGAAAATAAATGCCTCATAAAATCTGTGGTATACCAATGCACTATCTCATCCATTGAGAGTCCTAACACTGATAGGATATACATAGTTTCAACGAAGAATGAATTTAAAATTAGATGAAGACAACACAAGAGCTCCTTCAATAATATTAGAAATAGAAATCATACATCTCTATCCAAATAATTCTGGCATTCAAAAGAAATGAATAAAACTCCAAAAGTAAAATAGAAAATAATAAATAGAACAAGAACTTGTAAAACCTGGGATGACCCATGCCCTTTATACCTACATGAAAAACTACACATTATTAAATTTCTAAATAATGAAAATTTATTAAACTATAGACATGAGTTAACGGTTTTTGCCGACATCAACAAATTTTCGCATTAAATAATTAGCATAAAAAAAAAAAATTTCATAGTTTAATAAAAGGTTTAAAAGCTTAACCCAATCATTAAATAGAAAAACCCTTTATGAAGTCGTCAAAAAAAAAAAAAAAAAAAGTTCAATTGCGACGCGTTTATATACGAAAACAGCCCTTTTGGAAAAAATAAATAAATAAATAAAATAAAATAAAACAAAATTCTCTAGACACTTAACGACATATTATGGTGCCAAAAGCTATCTTTCGCTGTGACTGACCAGACGATGTGCGTACATGAATGCCATCATTCGCTTTGAAATGGATACCCCACCCTACCTCGGCTTGACCTCTTTCCGAAGGTGACTGATATGTGGATAAAAATTAACTCTTAGACCCCTTATCAAAATGGTCGCCCCAGCCGTTTCCATAGTAATTAATTTTGCGAATGAACATGCTTATAAAGATGCGTAAATTTCAAGATTGGTTATTCCTAAATTTTTTTTTGAGGATGAAACAGGGCTTGATACTTTTAATTCAATTTAATTTTAATAATTATATTGAGGTTTTCGGCTCTTGTTTTTTGAAACATGAGAACTCTTATGTAGCGAAGGAATCATATTTTTTTTAAAAATTATAATTTAAGCTCTACTTTTGTATGGAGCACTGTTTTTTTAAAAAAAAAAAAAAAAAAATATACTAAAACTCCGGATTATTTACCTAACGTGTTCTTTCCTATCCATATATATAATTTATTACAAACATTTACAGGTATATCCATAAGTATTTATTTAATCAATTAGTGTCCGACAAAAGATAACATTCTTGTAGTAAAAACAGAACTATTTTATATAAGTATATAGTAATAATTAGATATCTACCTTAAGTTTACAGTACGACTCAGAGTATTATACCTTTGCTAATCATCAGGTATAAAAAGTTACGAACTTTTCAATATAGTTGATTTTTTTTAAATTTCTGGTCTCATGGAAGGAACATATATATATGTGTATAATTCATAATTCAGATTATTTAATTGTAATATATATATCGATAAATATATTCAAAATATAGATTATTTATTATCGAAAAAAAAAAACAAGTTATTCATAGTAATTTTTTGTATAATAATATAGAACTAAAAAAAAAAGTAATATTTTTTATAAAATTGTGTGTAGACCAAAAAGAATATAGGGTAAAGAAAAGAAAAAAGAATGTGATAATAACAATATGAATATGGGAAATTTGTATCAATGATCATTTTTATTTTATTTTAAGACACATTATTATCATTATTGTCGAAGGCAAAATTGTTGTGTTCATCTGAAAGTTAAATTACTTGCTTTTCACTATTCTTTCGAACGATAAATATATGCGTGATCACAAATTCGTTTAAATATAACTAAATATTCTGTGGAAAGTTTTCTTTTTTAAATATATATAAGACATAAACTATATTTTGACAATAAACAATGCCCTGATGATGACATTGTGCTATGTAACATTTACTCGATATAAAATTCTATATGTATCAAAACATATAATATACACCAAAAATAAGTTTATCAACTTGGATATTCAAATTAAAACCAAATGAAAATAAATAGTCAAAACATGTCTAATTTCTTTGACTTTAAATTGTCCCAATGAAAATATGCTGCTTGAACATATATATATATATATATATATATATATAAATCATGTGTGTATGTGTATGTGTGTTTGTGTGTGTGTGTGTGTGTTTTTAATTTGACAAATTAAATATTTCTAGATCAATTTTTTTTTTCTTTCCCAACGAAAATGTTGATCTGAAATATAAATTTTTTCATTCTAAGGATATAAATTATAATCAAAATGGGTCATTGAATTGTCCCATTCTTAATGTAATATTTTCTTTTTTTTTTTTGAATTAGTCTGTATTATATCCTCCTGGAATTATTCATACAAAATTGAAACAAACATATTATTTATATATATATATATATATATATATATATATTTATATATATAAAAATTAATATTTTATATATAAAATTCGAACACCCATATTTTTTTTTCCCTGAATTGTTTGTTTTTTGATTAAATTTTTCAAAAAAAAAAAATTTTTTACAAAAATCGATTTACAAAGTAAGAATAATGAAATAAAATATTAAGTTGAAGAGTCATTAATAATTTTGTGAATATCACAATTTTAATTAATTTTCGTTTTTTTTATACAATAATAACAAATTGTCAACTGTCATTTTAGATTAAATATATAACTAAATATTATAAAATGAAAATTTGCCATTTTTACTACAATATATAACTACAATATATAACTACAATATTATACAATTGTCCAACTGTCATTTTAGACTACATATAACTACAATATTATACAATTGTCCAACTGTCATTTTAGACTACAATATATAACTACAATATTACACAATTGACCAGCTGTCATTTTAGACTACAATATATAACTACAATATTATACAATTGTCCAACAGTCATTTTAGATTCGTGTATTTTATTCAATATTTGGGATAATTGACCAACTAATATTTTAGACTACAATATATAACTACAGTATTATACAATTGTCCAATTGTTATTTAGATTTGCAAAAAGAAAGTTATCGTGAGTGGCCACTGGTCTAAAAAACTTCCTATTTTTTTTTTTTTCATTAATCACATCATTGATGATAAATAACTTTCAATTTGATATCTATTTGATGATTTTAACTATTTTTTCCTGCCTCAATATTTATATTATTAGTCTTACAAGGTCAAAATAAAAATGACGAAATGAAAATGAACTCAAGGTCCTTCGTTAACTAGGGCAAATGATATCTTCTTAATTTTATTGCCTATCAAAATTATTTGTTATAGTGGAACACACCTATTCTATAGTTAATAGACTCTCCCACCTATAATAAGTATCTAGTAAGTAAAAACGCTTGTTGGGACAGTCGCTCAGTCGATGCCGGACGACCGTTAGTCGGATTCTAAGTATCATCGACCAATAGACTAGATTTATCTGCGTCATTACCTATTATATCAAGTTCTAACGTTTTTGTTTTCGAACCTATTTTAGGACCGACTTACTACAAAAACAAGCCTCCCTTTGAAAAACTCCATAAAAAAACTTAAAAATATTTTATTAATCATATTTATTTTCCGTTCTCTGCTCTTTTCAGTATGAAAAATGCTAACCTCCAGGATAAACTCGTTGCGCCTTCTCAGGATCATAACTTTTTAATATAAACTTTTGATTTTACTGAATTCATTGCTTTATCAGATGCTAATAAATGTTTCACTGTGTCGTAAATTGAAACAATTTTTTTTTCCAGAATCTTCTTTTTTCTATTTTCTAAAATTCGTCCATGCTTACAATATATTCCACATATTCAAATGTTCCCTTGAAATTTTAGCTCTTGATCCTTGATATAAAAAATTAAGAATCGCTCAGCAACAATTATAAAAAAAATCTAAAAATCATATATTATTTAAATCAATTTTCTATGGTCACGTAATTTTGCTTTAAATAGACTTTTTCTAGACAGACCAAAGTCATGGTAATTGTTCGGATGAAAGTTCTTCAAAATGTTAAATAAGGTTGGTCAATTTATCTCTAATAAGTACTAGAAAGTTTCAATCTAATCCTTTCAAGTTACAATTGAACTTAAAATTTTAATTTGTCAAAGATCAATGAATTAAAATCTCTTTTCTCTTTATTCCTGCAAGAATTAATGTTTCTGAAAATAATTCTCCCGACCCTGTGTCTTAGTGACTTTATTACCTTGATCCTTGAATTAGGCTATGATATATTAAAAAAAATGCAAATTCTTTTTCTGCTTCAAACGTTGTCCTCGATATGTCGATAAGCTAGCATATACTGTTTGTCATCCTGTCGTTTGGAAAAACGTTCAGATATGATTTTATTAATTTTTAAAACTTGAAAAACGAAAAATGGCAATCTTCATAGATCACTAAAATTTGAACGTGATTTAATCGCAACAAGTAGTTTTCTAAATTTCTATTGACAGTTGCGTTATGAAAAAAGGAAAAAAAAACATGTCATTCAAAACAACGACAATTTAATTCTTCTAAAAAAAAAATATTCCCTTTAAAATAAAATAATAATACCAAAAATAAAAATAACAAAATTATTCACAAAATTTTTTTTTTATTTCTGCTATCATTATCGATTGTCAATCTAAAAAAGAATTGAAAAATAAAAAATGGCGTCGATGAAAGTAACGTCTTCGATAGGCCCTGCCACTGCGTTCGTTTTCGACTCCGTCATCGCCTGTTTCTCCCGACGGATTCTGGTACGTTTGATAAAAGACATTCTCGATTCAACTGGATTTAATCTGGCAAAGAAATTTAGCTGTAAACAAAAATGATCAAATCAAAATAAAACATTAGATTCAAAATATAAACGATAAATTTATTTAAATCATATAGTCAGGTTGGTTGATGGATAGAGAGATGGAAAAAAGATAATGTGGCAGATAAATAAAAAAGATAAAATAGATAGATGCAGAGAAAGATTAATAAAGAATGATATGAATATTGAATAGATAGATATTTTGATAGATAGATGAATGAAGATAGATAAATGAATCGCAAGATAAAAAATGAGATAGATAGAGATATAAAATGGGGAACTGAGAAATAGATAGATAGATAGATAAGATATTTTGGAAAAATAAAAAGATAAAAAGAAAAGAGAAATCTAGATTTTAATAGTAGATTATAGATAAATAGATAGATTTAAAAGAAATAATTTCAACTCTGCAAGTCATTAAAGCCACTAAGACGAAACGTTTTTCCTGTGTTTGGGGTGTTGGAACATTAAAAGAACTGGAATTAAGAAGACGGAAGATATATATATATATATATATATATATATATATATATATTATTAACAGGATATTAAATTATATGAGCAAATGTAATTGATCGATATAGATAGATGGATAGATAGATAACAGATAAGAACAGATATACACACATATATATTAACAAACTGTTATATATATATATATATATATATATATATATATATAGAAGAGAGATATATAGAGAGACATTGACAGAGAGTATATATATATATAGATAAAGATAGAGAGAGAGAGAGAGAGAGGAAATATATTGGCATTTATTAATATATATATATATATATATGTAATAATATATATATATATATATATATATATATATATATATATATATATATATATATAGAGAGAGAGAGAGGGAGAGAGAGAAAGACACAGATAGGAATAGATTGTAATATATATATATGATGGATATGATGGATATATATATATATATATATATGATATATATATATATATATATATATATATATTTATATGCGTATATTTTAGGACATGTTTTCATTAAGACATGTCTTATCAAATAATTTAGATGAGTTTTGTCTACTTAGTTTTAATAGGATCCTGTCTTAATTACGGAAAAGTTTCTCAGTATCCATATTAAAGGATGAAAGAAAATTACCATGTTGATCCATATTCATTTTATTTCGACAATGTTGTCATCAGGGTCTTGTTTTTTTTTTTCAAGCAAAAAATCGTCGTGTTTATCATTTTTCTAAGATAAAATTCTTGTATTCTTTTGAAAATTAAATCTTTTGCGTGTGAAGAGAGAAACACTAAGGTTATATGCTCTACAATTTTAAATTTTATCATTAAACTCATGTGCAAACGTCATTGGAGTTAAATTATTGTAATGTCTAAAAGTTTTAAAACTAAAAAAAAAAAACTGTTGAAAACTAATAGTTAAAACCTAGATATTTTAACTATTTACTGTAAACATTTTAAAATATTTGTGCAATATTCATAATTAATTTTATTAACGGTTGGTTTCAATCTTTTTAATGTAGGTAGATTCAAATTTTTTTTTAGTTTTTTAAATTGCAGATGTGGTTAGGCATGCTGTTGTAAATGTTGAGAAATGTTAGTGTCATGGGTCCTTACCTATAACTACAGAATGAACTCTTCCTAACACAATGTATACTACGCCTCTCAAGAGAGAGGGAGGAATTGAGCCGAGCTTCTCGACTTGACGGTCGAACTCTCTGCTTCTGAGCAGAAAGGAACCCAGACGAGGTTCCGCCGAAGGGCAGAATCTCGTTCGGGGAAAATGACCAACCCGATCTCGTTTATACGGGTTATACGGGCAATTTTTTGGCTGAGCCTACGGGCTCGGAAAACCCACGATAAACTCGGCCTTGTCGCATGCAACCCTCAACTATGGCTAGATACCAAATCAAGCCGAGCTTCTCGACTTGAATATTCGAACTCTCTGCTCTTGAGCAGAAAGGAACCCGACGAGGACTCCGCCGAATGGAATCTCGTTCGGGGGAATGACCAACCCGATCTCGTTTATACGAGTTATATAAAGCATTTTTGGCTAGCCTACGGGCTCAGAAACCCACGATAAAATCAGCCTTGTGCCACATGCAACCCTCGTGGGGTGGCTAGATACCGAATCAAGCCAATTCTCAGCTTGATTTGTCGAACCCTCAGCCTCTGATCAGAGAGGAATCCGGACGAGGCTCCGTCGAAGGGCAGAATCTCGTTCGGAGAGGTTGACCAACCCGATCCCGTTTATACGAGTTCTACGGGCATTTTTTTGCCGAGCCTACGGGCTCTGGAAATCCACGTTAAAATCGGCCTTAGATACATCATTCAAATGAAAACTCAACCTTCGAGAACAACGCCGTGATGGGTAATCTATTTAATATATATATATATATATATATATATATATATATATATATATATATATATATATATATTATTTTTTTTTCTGTTGGAGATAAAATCTCTCAAACTACATTTAAATTTATATACAATGTTGGTTTTGCTATTAAAAATAAATAGACAAAACTTGTCTAAATTATTTAATGAGACACACACACACATACACACGCCATATATATATATATATATATATATATATATATATATATATATATTAGTGATATTGAGACATAAAAGTTTTCTTTCAACGAAATTTTGTTAACATTCAACCATGCTTTTAGTAACTCGGCTGGCCAATCTTTTGTTCCCTTTGCTGAGGCTGGTATTGAAGTTCAGCGGGAATAAAAACTTGGTGAGTTAAGCTACTAAATGAAGTAATTTGAAATTAAGATATTCCAAAAAGGCATGACACGTGAAATTAAAACAGGGTTTACTACGCTGGGCTTCTACCTAAGCTCTAGGGCTACGGGATTACGGGACGTTTGTTTGATTTAATCCAGTTGTTCCTACCAAATCGGGAAATGATAATCGTTTTGAACGGGCTCGCTTCCAGATCCTTTTATCCAAATTCGGGTGACACCCGCAAGGCTCTAAAGCTGTTTCTGATCTTCATCAAGGATCTTCATGATATCATCAGTTCCCAAATAGGCAATTATGCTGATGACATTACTATTTACCCCTGTCTCAATAGCCAATCCGTTACAGCCGAAAAAGTTAATCTGGCCGCTCCCCTTGAAAAGGAACTCCAATCTGTGGTTAACTGGGGTAGGAATGGCTCGTAAATTTTAATGTCTCCCAAACGAAACCGCTCTCATTTAACCACTATAGAGAAACATTTCTGTCCGCCATTGTCCTAAAGAAATGGACTCCCTGTCTGGTTCCAGTTCTCTCTAAACTCTATAAATATTGCCTCGCTGCTTCTTTCTTTCCTGCTTGTTGGGAGTCCTCCACTGTAGTTCCTGTTTTTAAGAACTCTGGAGAACCTTCTTACCCCTCTATTGCCTTATTAGTCTCCTACCATTTTTCAGCAAAGTATTAGAGACTTCAATCAATGTTGACATGGTTAAGCATCTTACCTCTCACAACCTATTCTGACAAACATTTTGCCTGATCTACCACTGATGTGATAACGGGCATCACTGTATATGTACATCAAGCTCTTGATAATAATGGCAAATATCAATCTAATCTCAAAGGAGTTTGAAACGGGTTTGGCACACTGATCTTTGACGTAAGCTCTAGGGCTACAATATTACAGGACGATTGTTTGATTTAATTCAATCATTCCAATCAAATTGTGAAATGAAGATCGTTTTTGAATGCAGGCTTGCTTCCAGATCCTTTCAAACAAATGCAAAGACCCCAAAATATCAATCCTGGGTCCTACACTTTCTGATCTTCATCAATGATCTTCCTGATATCATCAGTTCCCAAATAGGCAGTTATGCTGATGACATTACTATTTATATCTGTCTCAAGAGCAAATCTGTCAGAGTTGGCAGATTTAACCTGGCCGTTGCTCTTGAAAAGGAACTCCAATCTGTGTTTAACTAGGGGAGGAAATGGCTCGTAAATTTTAATGCCTTCGTAAAAAACAAGTTCCTTTTAAGAACCATTTTGCCTTATTAAGAAATTTTTTCAGCAAAGTTTAACAAGGCAATTTGACATGGTTCTGTTTACCTCTCATCGTTTTCTAAAAAAATGTTATGTTACATCAAGCTCTTGATAATTGTCGAAATATCAATTTAAAGGAGTTTGAAACGGGTTTCTGATCTTTGACGAAGCTCTAGGGCTATTATATTACAGGACATTAGATTTGAAATGTAATCATTCCAACCTCCTCTGATCGTTTTTGTTCCTGTTTTTTTACAAATCTGGAGACCCATTCTGGCCTCCTACTAACTTCATCAATATTTTTTGATATCATCTTCCCAAATAGGGAGTTTGCTGAAGTTCAATCTGTATCCGAGCAAATTTGTCATTTTCTAAATTTAACAAATGCTTTGAAAAGGTGGTTAACTAGGGAGGAAATGGCCTAAATTTTAATGCCTTCCAAAACCTAAAGAAGCTGATTTAAATAAAAAACCATATATGTCCGCCATCGTTCCGTTTTAATATTCCTGGTTCTACCGCTAAGATTGTTGGAAGTCCCTCTGTAGTTCCTGTTTTTAAGAACTCTGAGAATATTCAAACTCTAACTAATATTCGGCAATGATCCATTTTTAATCAATGCTGAAGTGGTTACAAGTTATCTCAAAGGCGTTTTGTTACCGCTATTTATACGCCATCATTGAATATGTATATCAAATTTATGATAATAACGGCGAAGCTCCGGCTACGGGATCTCAGATACAGGAAAGCGTTTGAGCAGGGGCTTTAATTTTTGGATCGTTTGTTTATTTAATTCAAAATGAAGGTGATTTTGAAAGGGTTCGCCTCCAGATCCTTTGTCACGAACGCGGGTTTCCTACACGGTTTCTGATCTTCATCAATGATTTTCTTGATGTCATCCGTTTCCAAGGAGGCATTCATGCTGATGATACTACCATTTACTTCTGTCTCATATGCAAATCTGTCAGAGTTGACAAACTTAACCTAGCCGTCGTACTTGAAAAGAACCCCCACCCAATCATTAGTTAACTAGGTAAGGAAATGGCTCGTAAATTTTAATGCTTCCAAAAAGAAATTGCTCTCATTTCACCACCATAGAGAAAATTTACTGTCCACCGTCATCATGGCTGATGT
>CAHIKZ030001461.1:390000-435000 GCA_903632075.3 Acanthosepion pharaonis | reverse complement strand
TCAATAATTTTGTCCTATATTAATATATCGACGAAGACAATTACTAGATACTTTCATTGAGCGAAACTTAGAGCTTTCTCAACCAATGAAAACTTACTTAAAGCTAAACTAAAATGCAGATTAGCTTATTCTAGAAGCCATCTTAAACATGAAAGTAAATATTGGATCTCTGATTTATGGTCAGATAAAACCAAACTAGTATTATTTGGACACATGAACTCTCATTATGTATGGAGGAAAGTGAATAAATCTCACGAACCAGAAAATACCCTCCTTACAATTAAGCACGGTAGTGAGAGCATTCTGCTCTGGGTATGTTTTGCTGCTTCTGGACCAGCGGAACTAGTGAGTTTACAGGGTATCATGAATAAAGAGCAGAATTTGGCTATTCTTAAAAATAATATAAAACAAAATGGACGAAAGCTTTGGAGCGTTAATGACCCGAAACACACAGCACGAATTGTTACAAAATACTTACTTGACAGCAAAATTAAGGTATTGGCGTACCCTGAAAAAAATCCTGACCTAAATCCCATTGAACATTTATGGGCATATTTGAAGAAGAAAGTAAGAGAAAGAAGTCATTCAAATATGGGGGAACTCGACGGTATTGCCAAGAAAGAATGGAGCAAAATACTTATCAATGATTATAATGATCTTATAAATAACTATCAAAAATTATTAAAAGCAATAATTAAGAATAAAGGTTACGCAATTGATTACTGAGTCAAGATCGTCAATAATTTGTCCTATATTAAGTGTTTTTTTTAATATTCTTTGACATTAAAAAAAAAATTCTGTTGTGGATATCACTGCGCATTCTTTCAAATCAATTATTTCAACATTTGGGAAAATTACACATGAAATTTCCATCAACCATTTGGGATATTACAGCTTTATTTGTAATTATGCAAAGTGGAGGTGAATAATTCTGTTCACAACTAAATATATATATATATATATATATATATATATATATATATATATATATATATATATATATAAAATAAGATGTATGTGTGTGTATGTCTGTCTGTGTCTCTATCTGTGTGTGTATACTATTTATGGACGTCCACATTTCTCGACCGATTTCAATGAAATTGTACACACATGTTGCAAATTTACCAAGTTAGTTAAACATCAACTTTTCAC
Source organism: Acanthosepion pharaonis (assembly GCA_903632075.3). Classification (NCBI taxonomy): domain Eukaryota; kingdom Metazoa; phylum Mollusca; class Cephalopoda; order Sepiida; family Sepiidae; genus Acanthosepion; species Acanthosepion pharaonis. The sequence continues at coordinate 433,848 of CAHIKZ030001461.1, read as the reverse complement.
ATTCCTGCTACACGCCCCGAGGTTTGGCAGAAAAATCAATAAAACAGTAGCTGGCTACGACGTTCTCTAAAACACGGGGCAAAGTTACACGGGAAGAAACTTTTTACTGGATGTGCACTTAAAACATAGGTTTTGTGACGAGGTTTATTTTAGAGTGCTTGCTAGTTTTCCTGCGACATTAGCTTCACACTAAAAAATTGCAAAAAAACTATGAAAAATTCGGGTTTTTCGTCCTAATTGAAAGAAAAATTTGAATAAATTCCCCATTTATTTTATCCGATTTTCTTCAAACATATCACAAAAATTTACTATCATACAAGAAATAAGTTTTAATCCTGCTCCCTTCCCCGTGTATGACGTAAAACCACGAAAAACTGTTCAAAAAGCCCTTTGTTTGGCCATAACTCCCTGGTTTTTCATGCAATGCTTTTCAAATTTGCCATGTAAATTACATATAACACACAAATTGTTTTGTATGAAAGTTTGGTTTAGATTTTTTCAGTTAAGTGGACGAAATCTGAGACAAACTAGGTTCAAATTTGTCTTTTGTTATTTAGCCAATAGTTTCTTCACATGATTCCATGCTAAATTGGATATTGCTTGAGAAGGATTACTAAAGCGTTAAAAGGGAAAAGAGAACCTTTTTTTTTTAAATCTTAGCTTAAACGTGCGAAGGAGAGGGGCGTTCATGCGTTTGCACTCGCAGTTGAATCAAGCTTCACCTATGTTTTTGCTTGGTTATTAGATTTGTGAACAATGCCATAATATTTGAAATTTAATACGACCATAGAAAATTTACTGAATGTTTAAAGCATTGAAACAATTTAACCTCGAGCAACGACCACACAAGAAAGTTTTATCGATGCAATTCATTTATTAAGAACAATGAAATACTTGCGAAGGACATACCGTAAAAAAAGATGAAGGAGCAGCTTAGTATACGAACGGATGATGCCTATAATCCTTGCCTTCAGTTTATCTTTGGTGTTACATGGAATTTTTGTTGGTCTCTCAGATAACTGTGCCGCACATAAGAATCAATGGAGTTGCAGTCTGGGGAGTTAGGTGGCTAGATTTAAATGGTTATGTGGTCGCAGAAATTATCTGAGAGCCATGACTAATTTCACCTGCTTGTGTGGCATGTTGCAGAGTCCTGTTGCCAGACATAGGGTCTTCTAGAAAGTAGCACTACTTCTTCAATGGATTGATGTAGGCCTTTCATGTTGATTCTGAGAACCTTAACAGCAATTTCGAGAGTTCTTTTCTTATCAGAACAATGAGAGCGAGTTTTCCGAGCTGCCGTACATTCGGAAAAAAATCCAAGTCTTTCCGGGTCCTCTGCACTCTCCTCAGATTGACACTCAAACACTCTGAAATGACCGTATTGTAGATTCCTGAGTGAATGGTCAGCAGTACAGCATGCCGTTACCATATACAAGGGATAGAAAATTTTTGATGGGAGGGTGTGGAATAATCATTTTAGAAGAATCTTCAGCAGAATGCAGAAAGCATTGGACGGCCATTTCGTCCTATTTGGGACTCTTCAGCAGTGGAGATCTACTACCGAGAATCGACCACGGACCATTACGATATGCAACCGTCATACCGCTGGTCCAACAGTCCTAGGTGACGAAGAAGAAACTAACTAGACTCAATATAGCGTCGCTACTCACTAAATTCCGGTGGAGACACACATCCAACGGTTTGTTTGTTTTTAGCAACGTCTTCTTTCACCAAGCCGCTCCCTCCAGCGCATAGAAGCTTAACCAAACAATGATGTATACGTGATAAATGTGATAGATGATAGAATTTCTTTGGGCGGGGAGAGACGTGAATAATCATTCATAATAATTAATCGAGACTAGAAGAATCCTCAACAGAATGCAGAAAGCACTGGACGGCCGTTTCGTCCTATTTGGGACTCTTCAGCAGTGGACATCCGCTACCGAGAATAGAACTTGGCACGTTACGATACGCAAACGTCATACCACGGGTTCAACTATCCTGGTTGACGAAGAAGAAACTAACTAGACTCAATATAACGCATCTACTCACTAAATTCCGGTGGTGACACACATCTAAGTATATATAGCATAACGGCTTGTGCCCCAAGGGCAACGTCTTTTTTTACCAAGCCGTTCCCCCCAGAATATATTTTATATTTTTAATTTCACGCATGCACGATGTTTGTTTTTGGATTTTATCGACTGCATAATATATTAGGATCACCTGGGTACCATCTGTAAGAAAAAGAGCAACATGATACAGACTGACAAAAATTTAGCAACGGGTGTACTGCTTGGCGTTCACCCCGGAAGCCACAATACGAACATTGTAGAGTGTTTGGGTGTCGATCAGTACAGAGGATTCGGAAAGATTTAGAAGAGTCTAATGGTGATTTCGAAGGTACGACAACTTGGAAAACTCACTTTGATCGTTCAAAAGATTACTCGAATTTGTTGGTCAGAACCTCAGCCTTAATACCGAGGTCTATATCAAGCGTCTTGGGCAGGTAATGGGTCAAGAAAGTAGCTACTGAAAGACCCGATGTCAGGCAACAGGACTCTGTACAATGCCACACGTGGCTCTCAGATCATTTCTGCGAATACATCAACACTTAAATCTGGCCAACTAAATCCCCAGACTGCAACCCTTGATTATTATGTGTGGGTCGCAATTGAGCGAGAGTTCAAGAAATATCCTTGTGACACCAAATATGAACTGAAGGCAAAGATTATTGCAGCATTCACCAACTTAAACAAGGAGACAGTCCTGAAGGGTTCCTGAAATGCCAGAGGAACTTTTGACACTTAAAAGAATCCAATAAAACACCTACAGTAAAATGGAAATTAATAAGAAAAGCAAGAATATGTAGATCATTAAATGACCCATGTCTTTTGTGCATACATGAGAAACTATATATCACTAAGTTTATAAAAAATAAAAATTTACTGAATCAGAGAAGTGAAATAGCTATTTTTGCCGTTATTGTCAAAAATGTTCCTTAAATAATATTAAAAAAAAAACTATAATATAAATAAATAAAATAAAATAAAATAAACGCGAGCTGGTAATATACATACTAATATTTGATATTAAAAAATAATTTTAAATAATTTGAGTAATTATATTACATTTACTTGTTTTTAAAAAGTAATATAGTCTAATAGTAATTAAAATAATATTTTAAAATTGAAGTTGAATAAAACGTATTCTAACCTAAACATCCCCCCCTCCCAAAAAAAATCTTTGAGTACACAAGTAGGAAAAAATGCCGAAAGACTTTTTGCCGTTAATAATAAAAAAAACCCCAGATGACATGCATTTAACGGATGTCAGAATCCGTTGAAAAATACACCACTACCGTCCCTAAACTTGACCTCTTGAACGTAACTCATGATTGATACAAAAATAGTTAATATAAATGAACACGCCACCTCCCCTCGTCTGAATGATTGGATTTCAATATCCTAGGTAACTATGGTAATTATGGATTTATGTGTGCGTTTAAAACTCAGTAAATTTAAATATAAGTTATTCCTAATATTCGCCTGAAGATGAAATTATTAGTTATTAGTCACCTGGTTGAATTAGTTAAGGTGATAGTCATGGCAGACAAGATCTCTGGATATATCATTGTAAACTAATTCTTTATTTAGATTTATTATTTTAACAGCTTAAATCAAAATTAGAACATTGGGATAAAAAAGAAGCAACAAAAATAAGATGGAAGAAAAACTAATCAAAAATTTATAATGATAATACTTCATTTAAGAAATCAGATAACTTAAGGAAACTGTACTTAAAATAAAAATTTCTTGTAAAAACTGTGGGAAGGAAATTTAGTTTCAATTCAAGTTTAAATAAATTTTAATGCTTTAATAACTAATTAAATTATATATAAATATATGTTATAAATTTGGATATAAAATCTATATATTGTCTATATATTCGAAAATTTGTCCACATCTTTATTGCTGTTATAACATTTCGACCGCTGTGCCTTTCGGCCTTCCTCAGGCGTAGATCTATCGCTATTCGTCACTTCTGACAACGTAAATTATGTTTTTTGCTTCTTCTTTTTTTAATCAAAATAATTAATTTTGCTCTATTTGAGTTGGTTTGATTGATTTTGTTCAGCGGCTTATCAGCTTCTTATTTCATTTCTGGTTTTATACGACATTTTATCCATTCAACTTTTCTCTGAATGTCTGGAATGAACTGGAAAGCGAAGTTATTATTATTTACACTATTTTCTGTTTAGACTAATGTCCTCATTTTTGTTGTTCTTATCCTAACGTTTCGGCCGTTGTTCCTTCCTCAGATGTATATCGATCTGTGTAACCTTCATGGAATAATGAATTGAACACATTTTTTAATCTCCGGCGATGGGGTATACTCTTCTCGTTCCACTGCCCAGGTCACACCATCTCGTTCTTATTTTAACCTGGTACTGTTTAGTATATTGTAACATTGGATTTTGTACATACTTTTACACTTTCAGAGTAAATTTTTACTCTATTTACATTGTTCGAATTGTTGTCTTCATCTGCATTGTTATATTCACGACGTTTCGGCTACTGTACGCTCCGGCCTTCATCAGTTCATTTACGTTGGATTTTGGAAGCGAAACCTTTATTTAATCCACATGGTTAGATTGTTCTAATTCCACATGTCATGGCTTTTCTGGATATCTCAGTTTCAGTAATTTCCCTTTTAGTAACTTAGCTCTCCCAGTTTTTTTTTTATTACCACTTCTGTAGCTAGGTATTGAACTCATAATTCTTGGGTCAAATCAGTTTCAGGGTAAAACGTGTTGTTGGTATATAAAAAATATATTGCTGGTAATTTTACTATAAAGATATATTTTTGTACTTTGTTAATGATGTACTAATTGTCATTTTGCTATAAAAATGATTTTACTACAAAAGTGTACAGTAATTGCTAGGATTACTGACCATCTTGTTTCGGTTGTAACGGTTTGCCTTTTATGCCCGTCATATAAGTCGACCACTGATTTTGAGAAGATTTTTTTAGGCTCGAAAACTCGATTTGTATGAGTGAGATGTTGTGAGTTTCCCGCGTGTCGGTGTATGAATCAAGACAAACACAGCTGTAGAGGAAAATACTGGTATATTCATAAAAGCAATTAACAATAGAGTGATTAGTAGAACGAAGGTTGGTTAGTACGAAACAATATCCAAAGTCTATAGTCCAACGGTATGTACCGGGTAAGCTTATCTGAACAGCTAACGCTGACCCTCTCTCTGACGCTCTGTAACTCTTTCTCCAGAGCTGACTTATATAAGAGGGACCAGTCCATTACTAGTTAGAAGGTGGGTGCGCCCCAACAATAAGCAATTTACGTTACGTGATAATTAGTTGTTGATTTAAGTTAGGTGGTAATCAGTTGTAATTTACGTTAGGTTGCAATTTTAGTTAGGTGGTAAACAGTTGTAATTTAAGTTAGGTGATAATGAGGTCTAATTTACGTTAGAGAGTAATCAGTTCTAATTTACATTAGGTGGTAATCAGCTGTAATTTATGTTAGGAGGTAATAAGGTCTAATTTACGTTAGGGAGTAATCAGTTGTAATTTACGTTAGATTTTAATCAGATGTAATTTACTTTAAGTGCTAATAAATTGTAATTTCCGTTAGGTTGTAATCAGACGTAATTCACGTTAGGTAGTAATTTAAGTTAGATGGTAATCAGTTGCAATTTACGTTATGTGGTAATCAGTTGTAATTTTGTTAAGTTGTCATCAGTCGTAATTTACGTTGCAATTTAAATTAGGTGGTAATCAGTTGTAATTTACGTTTGGTGGTAATGAGTTGTAATTTACGTTTGGTAGTAATCAGTTGTAATTTAAGTTAGGTAGTAATTTAAGTTAGATGGTAATCAGTTGCAATTTAAGTTAGATTGTAATCAGTCGTAATTTACGTTAGATAGTAATTTAAATTAGATGGTAATCAGTTGCAATTTACGTTAGGTGGTAATCAGTTGTAATTTACGTTATGTGCTAATCAGTTGTAATTTTGTTAGATTGTAATCAGTCGTAATTTACATTGTAATTTAAGTTAGGTGGTAATCAGTTGTAATTTACGTTAGGTAGTAATTTAAATTAGATGGTATTCAGTTGCAATTTACGTTATGTGGTAATCAGTTGCAATTTACGTTATGTGGTAATCAGTTGTAATTTACGTTATGTGCTAATCAGTTGTAATTTTGTTAGATTGTAATCAGTCGTAATTTACGTTGCAATTTAAATTAGGTGGTAATCAGTTGTAATTTACGTTTGGTGGTAATCAGTTGTAATTTACATTAGGTGGTAATCAGTCGTAATTTACGTTGCAATTTAAATTAAATGGTAAATCATATTTTAAATTTAAATTAGGTGGTAATCAGTTGTAATTTACGTTAGGTAATAATCAGTTGTAATTTAAGTTATAAAAGCAATTTAAGTTAGATGGTAATCAGTTGCAATTTAAATTTTTTTGGTAATCAGTTGTAATTTACGTTAACAATAATCAGTTGTAATTTACGTTAGGTATTAATTTTAGTTAATGGTAATCAGTTGCAATTTAATTTAGGTGGTAATCAGTTGTAATTTTGTTAGATTGTAATCAGTCGAAATTTATTGTAATTTAAGTTAGGTGGTAATCAGTTGTAATTTACGTTAGGTAGTAATTTAAATTAGATGGTAATCAGTTGCAATTTACGTTAGGTGGTAATCAGTTGTAATTTACGTTATGTTTAATTTTAATTTTCTTAGGTTGTAATCAGTTGTAATTTACGTTTGGTGGTAATTAATTTTAATCAGTTGTTATTTAGGTTTGAATAATCAGTTGTAATTTACGTTAGGTAGTAATTTTACATTATAATTTAAGATATTAGATGGTAATCAGTTGCAATTTACGTTAATAATCAGTTGTAATTTTGTTAGGTTCTAATCAGTCGAATTTACGTTGCAATTTAAAATTAGGTGGTAAACGAGTTGTAATTTTGGTTAGGTGGTAATCAGTTGTAATTTAATTTGGATAATTTAAATAGATGGTAATTTAAGTTTTAGGTGGTAATCAGTTGTGGTTTCTAATATTAATTTACGTTGCAATTTAAATTATGGTAATCAGTTGCAATTTAAGTTAGGTGGTAATCAGTTGTAATTTACGTTAGGTGGTAATCAGTTGTAATTTACGTTAGGTAGTAATTTTAGTTAGATGGTAATCAGTTGCAATTTAATTTAGGTGGTAATCAGTTGTAATTTTGTTAGATTGTAATCAGTCGTAATTTACATTGTAATTTAAGTTAGGTGGTAATCAGTTGTAATTTATGTTAGGTAGTAATTTACGTTAGGTGGTAATCAGTTGTAATTTACGTTAGGTAGTAATTTACGTTAGGCGGTAATCAGTTTTATATCGACGTGATCGATACACTTGTTTATCCTCAACTGGTAGATGCGGTGTTAGTTTGGTTTGATTTTTTACCGGCATATCAACACTTGTATGGGTTATTTAATGCAAGAATCTAAATATTTTGAACACAGTTTTATGGCTTCAACTACAGATAAAATGCATTGTTAGTCATTTTTAATATATGTCTTTGGTAATTTTGTTTAATATAATAATGTATTGTTGATATTTTACCTATGAAATTTCATTTTTATACTTTCATAGTTTTTTTTTTGGGGGGGGGTCTGTAAAATGTGCTACCACCCCAAGTCAGGGTGGACCTTGGAACAACGGGAATTAAGTGTAGTTCCAGGTTCCTCAAAATCTCTACTCTCCTGATCTTGCTGTCGGATGTAGAGTTAGTTTGGGATGTATTTAAGGGTGGATAGAATTTTGTCATTTTGTTCTTGGTGGCACCGGATTTTAAGAAATCAATTCGACTTCAGAATGTGGAAATTATAAACTACAAACATTTCAGATACCCTGGGTGTATGGATCAATTATATAAAATAAAAATAGTAGAGGAGAAAAGGGAAAGACATAAGAGTAGATAGTATAGCCTATCGCCCGATTCCCAATCCTTCGCCCGTCAGTCCTGGGTATGACGATAAACTACATCCAGCATCAAGGCGTCTGATCAGGAGGTTTTGAGGGGCGTTTAGGCACCTCTAAAGTGCTATTACTCCCAGGTTCAGCCCGCCCCGGGGTGATAGCACCTGTTATGATCTCAGATATGAGCAAATAGTGAACATCCAACCTGGGATCAAAATAATGAAAGTATAAAAAAAAAAATACACTTTTATAGTAAAAAAATTAGCAATACATTTTTATATATGCAAAATGAAAAACAATACATTTTATCTGCAGTTGAAGGCATGCAATTGCATCCAAAATATATTTAGTTATCGACATGAAAATGTATTTGTCTATATTCCTGAGATGAGGTATTATGTACACTATTTACATTATTCGGACTATTGTCCTCATCTTTGTCGCCATATTTATTACAACGTTTCGGTCTTTCAATATCTGTCTATATTTCTGAGATGAGGTATTATGTACACTATTTACATTGTGTTGTGTGTGGTTCTAACGTTTATATATTGGATCGAATTTCCTACAATTTTAGGAAAAAAACTTCAGGACTACATAAAATTACCTTGTTTTTAACGGCGCCGAAAATGGGAAAAACAATTTTTTAACGAAAACACGATTAAGACACATCGTGAGAATGAAAAGGGGACAACTCACCCACGAAAATGTAAACAAATGAGCATAGCATGATGAAAAAAAAGCCGAACTTGACGAAAACAAAATTTTATCGTCTAATGTTCATATTATTATTAAAGAGGAAAGATCAAAGTATTTTTGGGGTATTTTTTTTTACATTTTTAATCGTTCCTAGCACGTCTGAAATTTTCGTTAAAAATATTGTTTTTTTTTTGGTTAAAAGGACAGATAATCAATCATTTTCAATCATTTTTTTCGATTTGATAAAAAAGATTAAAAATCTGACTTTGATATTCTTTTAAAAATCAATTATCATTTGTTCAAAACTGATTTTAATAAAAACAGAAATTATACTGTTTATTTAAAATATTTTGAACCAAGCTTAACTTAGCTTCTGCGTCGAAAAAAATGTAATTTGAAAATAAAACAAAGCAGGTCATAACCTTTCGCGTCGCTTGACGATTGACGAAAGGCACATTCATGACGTTTAGATAACTTACGGGAGGGTTATTCTTTCTACGGATGGAAGGAAGTGAAATTATTTAAGTGAACAAATTATTTACCTCGTTACTTTTAAGGAAAACTTTTTAGCGCTCTAATTTTTTTTTTTTTTTTTTTTTTTTTTTTTTTTTGTACTTAGCTTTCATTTTTACGTTTATGATGCTTTATGGAAAATATAAAGAAATTAAAAAATAAGACTGTTAATAGTGAGATTAAATTTCATAAGAAAAAGGTATCTAATTAATTTAGGTACCTTTCTTATGAAATTTTATCAGAAGTGTACATAAAATACTATAATTTTATGTACATTTATTACATTTTACTGTGTTATTTGTATTTCCATTCATTTTATTATTAATTTTGATATTTCATTTATGGAAAAATGTCATAACTGAGATTAATATAAAAATAAGATCATATAAATTAAAGTTTAGCAGTAGTTAAATTTCATAAGATGATACTGTTACTTGTAGGTACCCTTCTCAGTTGAAATTGAAAACTCAAATTAACTTCTCCATACGTGTTTCGCAAAAAGTAAAGGGCTTAACAGCGGAGAACAATGCTGAACTCAAATAATGCAACTAAATTGTATTCTGGTTGGTCTTCCGTACTTGATAATTACTGTCTGACTATAAACACAAAAATTACATTTCTTAATTACCATGGCTAATCTGATTGGTCCAAATTATACAATTTTCAAAGCGCTAGACAATGACAATCTCACACGGACATTTTGAAAGGTTGATGTTGCATTTAACTAATGTTAAAATATTTTTAAAATTCAATTAAAAAAAAAAAAATTTTTAAAATTAAAGAAATAAGAAATAATTGTATTAAAAATTCAATTTTCATTGAAAAAATTTTTTGCTTTCAGAAAATATTGTCCATATTCATAAAAACAAATTAAAACAAATAAAAGCATTTGAAACTAAATAATATATTTGTTTTATTGAGTTTTGTATGTTACAATTCACAGCTGATTTTCAGGTACGTTGGCCAAAAAAAAAAAAAAAAAACATGATTTGCATTCTTCAAAAGCCTTGTGCTTTTAACTTTTGTAATCACTAAAACCGATTGTCTCAATTTCTAGAGTTTTTCATAAAATTAGTTATGGGGGTGTTAATAAATATAAAAAAAAATATTTCTGCCATGACTTTAATAAAAAAAAAAACATATTTATAATAATTTCGATCATCTGTGAATAGTTTCTGAAAGTTTCATTAACATCTGACAATTATTTTTATTTTTGCAAGATTTTCCAAATTAATGTGTGTAAATACAAAAAAACGCGCTAAAAATTATCTATGTTATTTACTACCCCTTGTTGCGACAAAGAGAAACAAGGTTTTTTAAATCAAAATTTAGAATATTCTAAAAAGATGGAAAAATTTTAAAAAAATAATTAAAAAAAATTTAGTCTATCCTCTTCATAAAAACATAAGCATTTTGACGATAAAATTTTGTTTTCATAAACTTTGGCGTCTTTTTCATCAGACTATGCTCTATGTTTTAGCGATTCCGTGGAGTGACTTAGGTTAAAAACCCAGGTTGTGTGTGTGTGTGTGTGTGTGTGTGTGTGTGTGTGTGTGTTTATATATATGGGATCGGATTTCTTACATTTTTCAGCCGATAAAACAAACATCCACTTTTTTTTTGGCAGGTAGTATTTCTTATTGTCTTGCACACTTTTTTTTATTTATACATTCAGAATGCTTTAAAAATTCCATTTACAAGACAATTGTTTATAATAAAATTCTAATTCTATTCAATCGGGGACTCATCATAACGATTGAAAACAATGTTTTTTGTTTGAGTTTGGGTTTGACCAATTCGTAAAAAAAAAAAAAAAAAAAGACATGCGTGTCCGTCAACCTAAACAATAATCTAACGATCTCTACTGATTGTACGAATCGAAAAATCGGATAATTCTTTATCTTTAGGGAAAGATAATTCCACGTACTTTAGGGCCGTTTTACAATTCCTTTGCAATTTGTTTACAAGGCAGATCAATAAGGCATTGGTTCTATTTGAAATTAATTCAATATTTAAAAGAAAGTATTAAGAAATAATTTAAAAATGCCGATGTAAGAAATCTGATAGACAAAAAACAACAATATTTCGAAGATGATAATTATTAAGGAAAAGAACACAGTACTTGTAATAAATTAATAAACCCAAATAAAGTTAATATTTTTTTGTATTAGAAACAACGAGTGGAAAATATATTCAAATCAGAATTCTAATTATGAATCACCACAAGCAAAATATGCAATTTTTTTTTTACTGTATTCAATAAGTAAAAATCATAAATTGTAAAAGATTACAGAGAAAGGCTACCTACATTTTTCAACCGATTTCAACAAAAATTCACTTTTTTTTTGGCAGGTAGTGTTTCTTATTGTCTTGCACATTTTTTTTCTTATTTTTACATTCAGAATGCTTTAAAAATTCCATTTACAAGACAATTGTTTATAATAAAATTCTATTCACCAATCGATAGACTCATAACGATTGTAAAAAATAATTAAGACATGCGTGTCCGTCAACCTTAAACAATAATCTTTGTCAATTTTATTTTTCAGTCTTTATGATGGCCGATACTTGATCTATCTCTTACTGTTACATCCCCGGGCAACACCGGGCTCTACTGCTAGTATATATATATATATATATATATATATATATATATATATATATATATATATATATATATATATATTTATATAACTGATCAATATATTATATATAGGTGGTATCCACACTATTTAGTATACTTGTTTAATCATGCCGATATGTGTATGCATTGTTTCTTAGATCGTTTACGTGCATTTGCTTTAAAAGCAAAACTCAATTTTTATTATTATTTTATTGTTCTGACATGCTTCCTTTATTGCTTTTATATGTAAAACAAGTCACATCTGATTTATTTGTCAAAACCTTGTCAAACATGACAAACGTTTATTTACTCACTGAAGAGTTGCCTGTAACTCTTTTTGTTCATGAAAAAAATGATAGCCGAATCCGATACAATAGGCATTCTGTCAATTCCCCTTCCTAAATTTAAAAAATGATTTAATTGGCTATTGAACCCAATCATTCACCTTCCAGCAATAACCTATCTAAGCAAACTATACGCGAATCCAATAAGACTAACATTTGAATTTCGTGTTTCAGTATTTCATTCTTAACTATTTCTTCACACTAAAATTTTACAATACATTTGCAACATGTTTTATATTTGTGGTATCCAATTGACATAGATAAAATTCATTAAATAATTTTATGCTAGAATCAGTGAACAAAACAAAGTATAAGAATATTTTGAAAAATAATAATGATTTTTTACTGATACAAATTCTACTAATTAATCCATAGCTGGGGAGAAGAGATAGATTCATACCTTTCCCAAAGGTATATGCACGCAATCAATATAAATAAACACGAATGGAATTGTTTTAAATTGATTGATTCATTCATTTTCTAATTTTTATCAACCCACTAATGGTTATTCAAATGAAAATATTTTTTAGATTGTAAGAATTTAAAAAAAAAAATAATAATGGTTTAAAGTGATACAAGCCTTACTAATTAATGCATCGCTGGGGAAAGAAGTTAGGGTAATAATTTTATCATTAACAATTTCAAATTGTTATCTATTACACCGTTAGTACATTCTAGCTTAAAGCACCTTGTATTTAAACAGCAATCACGGACACCCATCTATGTACTGACCAGGTTCGACGTTTCTTAACTTCAGTGATCATATTTAATCGGTGTTTCAACGTGATATGGCTGTAAGCCAATGACTGGAATTGGAACTCGTCTCTGATTTTTACAAACACCTGGTGTTCCAAGCAGGAATACTGACTGAATCAAAAATATATGGCCGTAAGCCTATAAATATAAGCGTTTATTGTAGGTTTTATCAGAGATGTTGTTTTTTGAATTCAGTTGAAAACCAGGAATACTAACAGGAAATTTTTTGGTGAAACTACTCTATCAAATATTCAGAGATGTAATTCATTTCGAGGGTGTTAGGCTTTTATGGAAATGGTGCTATTTTGATTGAAAGTTGAGGTGCTGTTAATGTCTATGTGGATATGGAAAAAAAAATACTCCGTGGAGGTTTTTCAAATTAACATTTCGGCATGACATGTCTGATCGTGAATGCGTAAATGAGGTTCACGTTGCATTCTCAGAACGCGAGGTTTGCCGTTTTTCGAAATTTTCGTAAATTTAATTTCGCCGTTACACATTTGAACTAGTTTATCTTTCAACACTTGTATATCGTTATAATGGGGCCTCAATCAAGAAATAAGAATGTGCAACTTAAAACCGTTGAGAGGAAGGCCCTAAACGGTGCATTTTCTCTCTTGATGACCCCAGTTTAAAATTCGAGAGAGGAACGCATCAAATTCAGTGAAGTCATATGCCGTAGTGAAGATCGGTGGAAGTGTCAATGGCATGTGGAGCATTACATTTTCAGCTCGGGAATGCAGGTGAGTTTCAATTACTTTCCAGTAATTTCCTTCTTCAAACTCATTTTCTAGTCCGTTGGCTTTCAGGAATAGACTGAATCAGTTAAAAAAGACTAACAGACACCTGGAAAGAAAAAACGCTGGGAAAGACCAGATGATCTCAATTCACCATTTTGTCATGGACCCAGAGTTCATTAAAGTATTGCTAAAAACAAGTATAAAAGGAAATCCTCATATTCACCGAATCAGTGAAAAAGTCGGTGGTACGATTAATCCTTAAAAGATACCAACCAATAAAAGAAACATCCAGGTCATTTACAAAAGATTCCATAAGATAGATCTTTGTCCTCTAAAAGGAAAAAATACACCATTGGTTGTGCTCATTCCAATGCTACTATATCCCATACTTGTTTAATGGCGATGGAATGTTTACAATTGAGTCAATGGAAAGGAAAATAAACAAATATATCCGAAAATGGTTGGGTTTGTTTCCAGGTTTGTATGATATCGCATTGTTTGCAGACAAGCAAAACTAAAGCGCCATTTAAATCGATTGTGAAAGAGTATAAATCCGGAAAAAATTAGACTTCAAATGATGTTGATGACTCCAAGGATAAAGCAATAAAAGCTTTAAAGCCTACGTTAAAAAATAGGAGAAAGTGGAAGGTCAGAGATATATAATAAGTGCTAAATACAATCTATATTTCAATGAAGTTTTCGGATACAAAATCTAAGCGGTAAAAACAAGGGTTATAGACTAAATGAAAGGCAATTTTGGTCGAAATTTTTTTTCATAAAGATCGCCGTGACATGGTCATTCAGAATGTGATGAAAGAAGAAGATAAAAAAAGACTTGTAAAAAATTTTACAACAATCCCAACAAGGCCAATGGACAAACTGGGAGGAGGCTCTTCAAAATCTATTTATTGGAAGGACATTTGGCAGATGGCTCCACTTAAGTTGAGATTTAATACGTTCCACGTATGACTTGCTACCATCTAAGAACAATCTTGTTAAATGGAAGAAAGAGATTCATCCCACTTGTCCCCTGTGTTTACAGCCACAAACATTAGAACATGTTCTTAGTTCCTGTAAAACAGCCCTTGTCAGTGGGATATACATGGAGGCACAATAGTGTTTTGGATGAGCTGGTCAAAATTATAAAATAAATATATGAAGTCTGAGTCATCTAATTCAGCCCAGGGGCATTTGTTGCACAAGGAAAAAGATATGTCGGTCTAAGCAAAAAAGCAAATGTCATTTATATCAAAATCTCCTTAGTTCTGGTGGCATTGGGAGGTATCTGCAAACCTTTCTGGTTGGCGTAATGATTACCCCCAAAATAATATCAAGTAAAGTCCAGTAACCAGATATTGTTCTTCTGTCAAGGGTGAACCATAAAATCATCCTGGTTGAATTAACAGTACCATTTGAATGCCGGATGGAACAAAGCCGCGATTATAAAACGAATAAATATGAAAATCTAAAGTCAGAGCTAATAAAGGAGGGCTAATTAAAATTATTAAATTAATTATTAAAATTGCATTAGCAAATTGTTAGTTTCAGTTAAAATGGAGCAAGGGGGTTTCGTTTCAAGCACTCTGTACCGCTTTTCTGGGTTCGAAAAAGGAATCAAATAAATCTACGATAGGGCCAAAAAACTAAAACGCTCAATGCCATTTATACAAAATAGTTCTATGTGGATATGGAAAAACACGAAATAAAACAGTTTAAGTATTTCAAAAACATGACGGCATGACATGCATGGATCCATATGATGCGTAATATCTGGTTCACGTTTTCCAGAACGCGAAGTTTGCTGTTTTGGAATTTTCGTAAATTTAATTTCGCCGTTATTATTTGAACATTGGCATTTTATAATAAAAATAATAATAATAATAATAAAGCTGTAATAAAATTTGCAACTTCTACGGAATTAAACTGAAAGAAACTGGTATGAACACCACCCAGACCCGGTTACGGAGATAGGACCTGTTACAATTCTATGGGACTACACAATACACACTGACAGAACAATCAAGGCCAACCGCCCAGATATTGTTATTAAAGACCACAAACAAAAAAACGGTGCCTCCTTATTGATATGGCAGTCCCTGCTGACTGCAATGTATCTTTGAAGATATTCAAAAAGCTGTCAAAATACAAGGACCTTGAAATAGAAATCTCGAAAATGTGGCATATGGGAACATCAACAATCCCTGTTGTAGTTGGAGCCCTAGGACTGGTTGGAAAAAGATTGCAGGACTAATTGAATTGGGATTCCTGGAAGTCCATGCCTCAAGGAGATACAAAAAATTGTTCTGACAAGTACAGCCCACACTTTACGAAGGGCTTTATCTATGTTAAAATTTTTTTTTTTTTTTTTGTCAGTGGAAAATGTCATGATACCATTTCTAACCTTAGGTCCCTGGGTTTGACCGGAAAAAATTAAACGCCAGAAATCAAAGAAAATAAAAAATGGTAATAATAATAATAATAAAAAATTTTAATGTGATTAAAAATACATTAAATCCATTTCATCCCAAAAAAAAAAAATAAATAAAATAATCATTTATCTGCTTTTCGGAAATGTTAAGAGATCAAGTTTTATCAATTTCATGAAGACAGTACATTAAATGGAATTGCAAATGATTTTCATCAGATTTTGGTTTTGATACAAAAGAAAAACCATTTTTTTTTCCAAGTTAAAAATAAAATTTAAATACATTGATTATGATTTAAAAAATAATCAAAAATTATATTCAACTTTTTTTTTTAAATTAAAAAATTTATTTTCAAGATTTCAATAATATCAACTTTAATTGGAAGCAAAATTTTTTTTACATTTTTTTTTTTCAAATTATATTTTATTTTTCCCAAATTATTTCTGGTAATATTTTTTTTTAAAAAAAATATAACTGGTAATATTTTTTTTAAAATTTAATTATTGCTGAAATTTTTTTGCAAAAATAAAATTGGTAATTCCTTATTTTTTTCAAAATTTTTGTATTAATTTTAGATAAAAATTTAAATTACAAAGTATAAAAAAAATATTAAAATGCCTATTTTCATTTTTTTTTATAATGTTTTTACATTTTTCTGGAAATATATAGATCTAAATATTCCAGGTAAATTTTGGTCCTCCTTTAATCCTCAAAATATGTGCATTAAATTGACAAAAAATATTTAACCCTGGATTCATTTTCCAAAATAGATTCATAATATCTTTATTCTTTTTGGATTATCTAATATGGTGAAATTATTAATGAATTTTTTATATAAAACCTATGATTTCATCGTGTTTTTAAATGTCATCTTTCAAAATATCTTTATTTTTTCATTCTTTTGAGATTTGTTGATCATAAGGTTATGATGATAAATGATGATACATGATTATATATTGAATGTGATAATATGGCTATCAATTTAATTTCATTAATTATTAAACTCTAACAGAAAATTATTTATTTTGCAAAAAATTTTTCCTCAAACAGAATATTATTTGAATCTTCCAATTTTTTCCATTTTATCCTAATATTTTTTCAAAATTTTTTAAAAAATAATCTTGCACAAATATCTGTATTTTGCAAAATCCTTAAATTTTTGATCTTTTTCATAGGATTTATACCATATCTAATAATCTAATAAAATAATAGAAAAAATATAAACATCAGGCTTCAAATATACGAATATATTTATATATTGGTTATTAGGAAGAAATATTTTATGAAGAAGATGTTTAAACTTAAAATATAAACATGATGAACCAACAACTTCTACGAATGATTTCAAGTTTATTTTTTTGGTTAATATAAATTTATTAAAAAAAAAAAAATAAACCTTTTTAATCCTTTGTTTAAAAATCATCGTTGAGTTTAAATAAATCTTCCAAAAAGTTTTAGTGCCATGCAGATTTAAATTTGAATATGAAACATAAAATTGATTTAATTAAGTTTTTCGAAATTTTTGTTTTTTATAGCATGCTAGATAAAATCCATCAGTAAGTTTTATTGGCTATTTCATGGTCTTTAAAATGTTGAATAAAAACATCTTCCTGCTTATAAAAATGGCTTTTTGATTTTTCTATTAAATGTTCTCCTTACAGGCCAAAAAAAATATATATTTAAAATTTATTACATGTTTTAAAATTTGCTGTTAAAAAAATGTTTGACGTAAAAATTTATTTCCAAAATCGATAAAATTTGATTCTGCAAAAGTTTTTTATTTTTTTCAAAGCAAATCTTTTTCTGTTAAATTTTAAAATTTGAATATTTAATTTTTTTTTTTAAAATTTATTTCACTTAATTGTGGCAAAAATTATTAATTTGGCTATAAGAAAAAAAAAAATAAAATATATATATTATATATGTAATATTTTTAATAAAAAAAAAATTTTCTTTTTCCACCTAAATAAATGCAAAATTAAAAGTTTTCATCAAAATTTTTCGTTTTTTCAAATTTTCTAATCAATTGATATTTTGTCGCATCGATTATGAAATTTTTTTTTTTGAAACCCAGGTTAAAAAAATTTTTTATTTGACAAAACAAATGTCAACCATTTTTTTTCATTTGAAATCCTATGAAAATTTATATAATTATATAAATAAAATCGAATTATTTTATTGCAAAATGTATTTTTTTGTTTGAACCAAAATTCGTAATTTATGGAAATATGGTTTGTCATATTTTGTGATTTTGTTTGATTTTATTTTATATTTTTTAAAAAAAATTAAAAATAAAATATATTTGACAAGCATTTATATTTTTTAAAATCTTTTTTTTTCAAGAAAATGAAAACATCAAAACCTGTTGGAAAAGTTGATATGATTTTTTAAAAATCCTTATATCGTAAATGTTCGGGTTTCAATTCATTCATAAATGGATGCGCACTGCTGATGAGTCCCAAATAAATGCTTTTTCATTATTATATAATTTTTTCCTTTTTTTAAAATTTTTTTTTCTGTAATTAAAATTATTTATAAAAGGTTCTTAAAATTTCTATCATTTATATCCTTATTTTCACTTTTTTATTTTAATGCAAAAATTGAAAAAAAATAAAAAAAATTAATATATAATATTTAAAAGAAATCAAAAAAAATTGGAAAAAAAAATTTATAAATATTAATAAAAAGAAAATGGCGTGATTTTAATATAAGAAGGGATTCAAAAGTTTATAAATTATAATTAATATATTTTTAAAGGTTATTTAAAAAATTTTGAAATTAAAATGTAATCTTTATTTTAAAATTAGATTTAAGAGGGGAAATTTTTTAATATTTTTTCATGCCGATATAGTAGCTAATTATTGAAATTTATAATCCTTTAATAACTTGATTTATCTCTCTCTCTCTCTCTCAAAAAAATATATTTATATATATATATATATATATATATATATATATATAAATATGTATATAAATTCTTTAATTTTAGTCTTTTATCGTATAAAATTTTTTTTCTAAACTGACAATTGCTCAATTTAAATTTTGAAAACCGATAAAAATTTTCAATTAAAAATTCATAAAATTGGTTAAATCTTTTTTTTTTTTCCAATTTTTTTACCTTTTTACATCAATTTCTTATTAATTACATTTTGAGCTACCACAAATTTTTTTTTCTAAACGATATAAACAAATCCTATATATATATATATATTTTTATAAAACCCAGGTTGTTTGTTTTTTGTGTGTGTGTTTGTGTTTTTTTTTATATATTGGATCAATTTCCCATTTTTTCAATTATTTCAAAAAAAATCAAGGGACTACGTAAAATTATCCTTTGCATAAAATGAAATTAATATAAAAAATTGAAAAACAAAAAAAATTTTGCATGAAATCAAAAAAGAAAAACACGATTATAGAAAATCGCTATTTTTTTAAATAAATGAAATATAAAACTCATATAAGGTTATATTTATTATCCAAAAACCATGGTTGTTTGTTTGTTATTGTGTGTGTGTATTCGTTTATATATGGGATCGGATTTTAATTTTTTTCAAACGATTTTAAAAGTTTTAATAAAACTTCATATTTTTTTTGCATAAATTTCCCATTATTATTGTCTTGCCCAAATTTTTTTTTTTTTACATTTCAAATTTTAATTTATTTCATTCCATTTATAATTTGCAATTGTTTATAATACATAAAATAATTCAATCGGTAGATATCATAACGATTAGAAATTGGAAATTTTTTTTAAAATTATTTTTATTTTTATAATTTTTTTTAAAAAAAAAAAAAAAAAATAGATTAATTATTTTCCGTCAACCTTAAACAATAATATTTTGTAAATTTAATTTTTCAGTTTTAAAATGGTCGATATTTTTGATATTATCTTATATGTTTTTCATTTAAATAAATAAATTTATATATATATATATATATATATATATATATATATATATATATATATATATATATATATATATATATATATATATATATATATATATATATACAAATAAAAATAAAAATTAAAAAATTAAAATCTTTAGACACACTGGGTTGTAGATTAATATTCTTTCGTTTTTTTTATTATTATTTCCATTTAGATTCCTCGACTAGTTTCGACCAAAATGGCCATCATCAGGAGGAGAAATTTTCTGCTTGCTGGTAGCAGTAAACTACAGAAATGAATGTCTTGATGGAGAAAATGAACTTTTGTCTGTAGTTTTCATTTGTTTTTTTTTTTTTTTTTTTTTTTCTTTTAACATGAATCTTTTAACATTCCTTGTGTTGGTCAAACAGTCTCTTTTAAGTTGTTATTTGAGATAAGAGCTGGATGGATACATGCTGCTCTGAATTCTCTGGTCAGTTTGACAGTTTTATTGGACCTGGTGAGGGATGTGTCTCTGTTTAGTGTTTGTGTGTGTGTTATTTGGTTCTTAGGGAGTGAGTGAGTATGATATGTGTAAGCGTGTGTATTGCTGTGGGTGGGTGTTATCATTTGGCTCATTAGGGAGGGAGTGAGTATGATGTGTGTAAGTGTGTATATTCGTGTGTGTGTGTGTGTATAAGTGTGAGACCTCAACACCTCCGTAAGCATGTCTGTCTTGTGTTGGTGAGAAATGTGGGTAGGTCTTGATTTGTGGGGTTATATACTATATCTATATTGTTAAATTTATGATTTAGCCCGGCTGGGTATTGTGTTTTTAAACGTTGTATCCACTTATTTTCATGGGACTCTAAAATCTTTCTAATGTTATCTGCTCTGGAATTTTCTATCCTCTCAATTATAGTGAATTTGGCATGGGTTTTGAAATCATGTTTTCCAGGCGGAAAATTGTAATTGTTGTAATATTTTTCATGGGGAGTCGACTTATTCGATATATATATATATATATATATATATATATATATATATATATATTTAAAGAAATATGTTGTAGTGGTTCCAACGGGAGAAAAGTATGTATATTAAAAAAAAGAAGAGAATGAGGTGCCGCAAACGTTTTTTGGTTTTGAAATGTGGATTTATTTAGAAAAAATATTATGCTTTGTTTTATATAATTTTACGACACGTGTTTCTGGTCTCTCGACCGTCTTCAGGTAAAAAAAGATTTCTACATATTATTAAAAAATAATTAATTTTTCTTCATGTTCAATGTGAATATAACGATATATATATATATATATATATATTGAGACATGTTTCATTGAATAATTTTTTAAGTTTTGTCGATATTATTTTCAATTAACTTTGATTCTTTCATATTCACGGACAAGCTTTTTGTTGTCATTATTAAATAAAGAGAGAAAATTACCGTGTTGATATATATTTTATTTAGAATACTTTATATTACAAGATTCATTTAATTGTTTGCCGTTTTTCAAAATAATATTTTTTTTTTTAAGTTTCATGCATTAGTTGAGATGGGATTGGGTAGTAATGTATTATAATAAAGGTCAGTTGTGCCATACGTTTAATAGACGCTTCATTGAAATGGAATATCTTTCGATAATTTTAATTTAAATAGGTTGCTATTTCTTTCTAACTAGACCAGTTGCATCCAAGGCTATAGAACCTATATGTCCTGTGATTTACCCATTGCTGGGATATTTTTTGTGAAAATTTCTACCTTTTCCTTTTCATCATTTTTTAATAAATGAATATCAGTTCAACAATGTTAACCATTTAAAATTTATGAATATATAGGTAATCATTTATTCTTCGAAACATGATTGAATTGGAAATTTTAAACTGCAGGAGGTTGCCACTTTTTTTCTTTTCGTTATCCAAGGCTGTAGAACCAGGTCTATCCTGATATATGCCTATAGCTACGGTGGAGAAAAATATAGATTCATACTTTTCCCAATGGTATTAAATATATAAATGTGAAGGAAATGGATTCGACTGAATTCGAACTCATTCTCAGATTCCTGAATCCAAGCCGCAATGAATTACTAAATAAAATAATTCGAACATGTGAGTAACGATGAGGTTTTTAGATATATGCAAATAAAAATAAAATATTTATACATCATTTTAGGTAGCTGAAGTTTCTTTGAATACATTTAATGAGGAAAAAAAATTTGGAAAATTGATTTCTATTAATTTTTCATAGAAGGATTTTCAATTTTTTTAACGTGTGACTTACTTAACAAATAATTAAGCAAAAATGGATGGCAGAACAATTTATTGAGAAAAACAACAAAAATGACAAAAACTTATTGGAATCTACAAAGGATAGGAAGAAATTGAGAGCCATGATCGCCTCCGCCCTGAAGGAAAATGGCACATAAAAGAAAAAACTTTATATAATAATAATAATAATAATAATAATAATAATAATAATAATAATATGATGATGATGATGATCTGACATCTTAATGGATTCAATTATGAAATTTTGTGCGATAATCTTAAGTGCCACTTAAGACCTGCTAGTGATTTACAAAGGAGACCGCATATGGAGCAAGAGTAAGGATTGTAAGATGTGATCACTGTTAGACTAGATGACTTTTTAGATCTTGCTCTCGCTTCTTGAAGATGATTCAGACAAGCAGCTTGAAAACTGCTGAGTCCACTAAAACACATTGATCTCCATTCTACCCGATCCAAGTCTAAGCGCTCTAGGCTGTTATGTGGTATATTGACTGCTGACAAGTTGCTATTCAGCTTGTCTTTCTATTTTAGCCATGGGCGTCCTATATTCCTGTAGCCCTGATCTAACTGGCTGTACCTTAGGATCTTGGGTATCCTATCATCGGGCATTCCCAAGACATGACCAGTCCACCGTAACTGAGACTGTATAAGAAAACTCTCGATTCCTCCAATATTACACCTGTTAAACAGGTCTACGTTAGATGGCCTATCTTGAAGTTTAACTCCACCGATTGCACGCAGACAGCTTTTATGGAAAACATCTAGCTGGCGTATATGGTACCTGTATGGAGTCCACGACACTGAGCCGTAAAAAATGACAAGGACAACAGCTCTGAAAACCCGAATTTTCAAATCCAGTCGACTACCCTGCTCATTACACAAGCGATGGTAAAGTTTGCAGAAAGCATTGGTATAAATTTTTTAATTCGATGCATGATTTCATCATATAAAACAACTGTAGTTGACTTTTTTACCAAGATAGGGTGAAAGATTTCACATAATTCTACTTTTATGGTCTCTCTGAAAATTTGTAATAATTACATATCTCGTATCAGGAAATTTTATATATTATTTTTATTCATTTTTCTAATTTTTTACACTCCGCTGCGATAATTATCGCAGAAAAATTTTATTTAATTTTATTTTAAAGGGTTCTATGTTAGATATATTTTTCTGTTTTTATAATGAAACTGTATTCTGTGTTATTTAAAATCTTTGGTAAAAAAAGAATCAAAAAAGTAGTAATTCCTTGTTGGGGTATCCTTAAACATTATTTTCTCAATTTCTTTTCAAGAAAGTGAAATCGTGACCATGGCTTTCTGCCTTATATAATTGTTTTCACTATCTTTTAATAAATATATATAAAAATATTTACTACCAAATGTACAATATCTATCTATATATCTATCTATTGTATCTATTTGTATATCTATCTATATATATATATATATATATATTTTGTGTATATTGTGTGTGTATGTGTGTGTGTTTGTGTTGAAAATAAATGTATAGACAAACAAATTTAATGTTCTTGTGTTCTAAGAGCCAACTTGTTTTTTATGAATAAAAGAAAAATTACAAAATATTAACTACGCGTTTTTTTTCCTCTGATGGACATTGTCAATGCAAACGTGTGACTTGATAGAGTTCTTTTTTGTCTCTATTCCTACTACCTTTTACAGATACACTCTGAATTTTACATGAACTTTTTTTATTTCACACTCACTCACAAAGCTCTCTTATCTATATATATATATATATATATATATATATATATATATATATATAATATATTGATACAAATTATTAGTCCTTACGCCCCCTTTTTTTTTTTAATCTTTCTTTTTTAAATACCATAGTAATTTTAATTTTAATAATGAATATGCTTATAAAAACGCGTTCATTTTTTTAATTAGTTATTCAAAAAAATTTTGCTTGAAGACGGAACAGAATGTTGGTACTTTAATTCAAACTTAATTCAAATAATTATATTGAAGTTTTCAATCTTGTTTTGAAACATGAGAACTCTTATGTATTCATTATGGAATCATATTTTTAAATAAATAATTATATTTAAGCTCTCCTTTTGTATCGAGCACTGTTTTTTTTTTTTAAATTAAATAAAAATAAAAAAACACTTGGGATTATTTTCCTAACGAGTTCTTTCCTATTTTCTATATATTTTCACACACACACACACACACACATATTTATATATATATATATATATATATATATATATATATATATATATATATATATATAATTAAGGGAAAATTAAAAACTTGTCATTTATATTAGATCATTTATCCAGATATGATTTGAAATAAATCAAAGTTGCCCTATATAAATTGCTTCCACTATTTTGAACGTCTTTTACAATTGGATGTACTTAGAATGACAGTGTTGTCTAAAACTGATTTTCTTATGGAAGCAAAATTATTGTAAAATTATTTTATAAATCTAAATATATATTTAATATACAAATAATATCTCTCAAAAATAAATTGGAAAGTTATTTATCTATCTATCTATCTATCTATATATATATATATATATATATATATATATATATATTTTTATATGTGTGTGTATATATATATAAGCAATCAAGAATATTTTAAAAACTTTATTTATTATGTTATATATCATTTGGCCTTCTTATATGGATTTTGGCCCAAATTCAATAAGTTGGTTCCCTGTGTCGCGTTGAAAAATTTCTCGTCTGAGTCGATCCTTCAAATCTACAAATCAACCATTCGTCCTTACATTAAATACTGTTGCCATATATGGTCTGATGGCAAATTGTTCATCTCCAAACACACAATTAAATATCCAGAGAGAGATATGCAATATGATAGGTTCTGATCTGGCATCTCGTCGACGTGCTGTGACTTCCCTCTGTTTGTTCTAAAAACAAAAGTTGGCAACTTCTCTGAAAGCTACATTCAAAATACCTGAAATTAAACGTGCTATTAGGTTATATACAGTCCCATAAAATATATCGAAAAATTTTCAAATGTCATAGATCTCTTCTACACCAACAGCTTCTTCTCTCACACTTCAAACAGTGGAACTCCTTCCTATTAAAGCTTCCCTGATAGCTATAATAATCAAACATTCATGTGTAATGTCAATTGACATCTTCTAATGCCATCATCTTGTTCCCCGTTCTTTTCTTTTCCTTTCATCATCAGTTCAAACACGCCTTTTTTTCATGTTCCCAAACCCTCTGCCCCTTGCGTACTAGTGGCAAAATTTTTGTGAAATATATATATATATAATATATATATATATATATATATATATATATATATATATATATATATAAAATAAGATGTTACAGTGGTTCCAACGAGAGAAAAGTGTGTATATTAAAAAAATGTTATTTAAAATCAGGTGCCGCATAATTTTTTTTTGTAATGTGAATTAAAAAAAAATCCAAATTACAACCAAAACATTTGCAAGTTGTCTCTTTTCTTTTTTTGTATATTGATATATATATATATATATATATATATATATCACATTTTAGAAATAAACACAATCAATGGATTCGCCAATAATAGCAAAACTGTATTGCTGATTGATTCTATGTGATTATTTTTTTTGGTATAAATTATATAATTTATTTTGTTTTATGTTCATATATATATATATATATATATATATATATATATATATATATATATATATTTCTATCTATGTCTATTTATCTAACTATATATGCTTTTTCTATCTAAAATGTATGTCTGTTTGTCTATCTATCTATCTATCTATCTATCTATCGATCTAAAATCCAGTCTTTATCACCTATCTTTATCAATCTGTTAAACTCTTTCTATCTATATATTTATCTATCTTTCTTTTTAAATTTGATTTTTCTTTTGATTTTTAATCTCTCAAATATTTCTTTCCTTTTCTAAAACTATCTCTCTATCTCACTCTCTCTTTCTTTCCATTTTATTCTTTCTTCCTATCGTTATTTGTTTCACTTCTCTCTATTCTTTCACTTATAGATTTCTTTCGCTTTCAACCTCTCTGTTCCTTTCGCTTTCTGTTTTTCATTCTCTTTTTTCTTTCTCTCTTCCTATTACTTGCTTCCCTGATAGCTGTAATCTTCAAATATCCAAGTGTAATGTCAATCGACATCTTCTCATGCCGTGATCCTGTTCTCCGTCCTTCTCTATATCCTTTCCTCAAACATGCTGTCACTCTCTGTAACCCCTTACGTGCTAATGGTACTCCCACCTTGCTTGGAGTGATATGCTCTTAAAAAAAAAACACATAATCTCCATATATGGTGATGGTAATACTAGCCATTTCAACGCAAAGAAACAGTTGGCATTCACTCTTGGAATAGCAGGTCCTGCTATAGTTTGAAATTTATAAGTCTTTCGCTTTCAAGAAAACATGTTACACCAGTCTAGTAGCTGTTATATTTCTTTCCAGTATTGACAGTGGTCTCCTGTCTAATATTTTATTACAGGTGGTGTACAATTTTAACATCTTGATTATGTCCTTATTTTCTTTTCGAGTTACATGTGCTATCCATTTTAGTGGTTGTAGCTGTTGGTAGTCCTCAAGTGATGTGGTTTCTGTTATTTGGTACAGTTAGTAAAAATAGTTCAATTATGGAGATCTGATTGTTCAACAAGGCCTGAATTGTACTTGTCAAAATACTGTGATGTGATTGCATCACCATTTTAATCAGCTTGGCTTATTTTATTTAGTCAACTGTTTCATTCAAGTTGTTTTACTACAGGAAAATGGACCTGGAAAAATGGTAGTCAAGTCAAATTAAAAAAGAGGCGGCAGCTTTTACAAATACAAAAAGACTTTCTTGTGGCAGCCATATTTCTGTATATGTTATTCTACAGAGAGCAGTTCCTAAACTATACCCTCTTTGTATGGTTACACAATATCCTTTCTGTAGAATCTTTTTCTTATATAGGTTTCTCAAGTTCAATAGATGTTATTGTTCTTTCAGTATTAATGGGGGTTTTCCTCCTTAACTTTATTATCTGAAGTAGAGTGGAACATTAACATCTTCATTATGCCATTATTTTCTCTTTGAGTTCCATGTGCTATCCATTTTAGTTGTTGCAGCTGTTGGTAGTCCTCAAGTGATGTGGTTTCTGTTATTTGGTATAGTTCTTGGTTTGCGATTCTGTAGAACCAGTCCACAATGTTATGAGCTTTTTCCATCCAAACCATAGTCTTCATTCACGGAAATATATCATATATATATATATATATATATATTTATATATATATATATATATTATTAATATAAACAAAACGCAGATTGTGTGTGTGTGTGTGTCTGTAACGTTTATATATTGGATCGGATTTCCTACATTTTTCAACCGATTTCAACAAAACTTCACAGGACTACATAAAATTACCTTGTGGTGGTTCTAACAGCGCCAAAAATGGGAAAAATATAATTGTTTTTGCACAAAATCAATTTGAAAACACGATTAAGAGACATCGTGAAAATGGAAGGGGGACAACTCACATCGGGTTGTTTGTGTGTGTGGGTTCCTTTAAATATGGGAGCGGATTTCCTATATTTTTCAGCCGATAAAACAAAACTTCACTTTTTTTTTTTTTTTTGGCAGGTAGTGTTTCTTATTCTCTTGCACACTTTTTTCTTTATTTTTAACATTCAGAATGCTTTAAAAATTCCATTTACAAGACAATTATTTATAATAAAATTCTATTCAATCAGGAGACTCATAACGATTGAAAACAATGTTTTTGTTTGAGTTTGGGTTTGACCAATTCGTAAAAAAAAAAAAAAAAAAAAAAATTAAGACATGCGTGTCCGTCAACCTTAAACAATAATCTAACGATCTCTACTGATTGTACGAATACAAACATCGGATAAATTCTTTATCTTTAGGGAAAGATAATGAAATCTAAACATACACAAGTCCTAACTAAAAAAATAATAACCGGAACGGGAAACTACTTTAAATACACATGGTGTCCAATTTTTTACTGTATTCAATAAGTAAAAATCATAAATTGTAAAAAGATTATTATTACAGAAAGGCTACTAAATGAATAAGATTTGTTAGATCATAATTAATAAACCCAAATAAAGTTAATATTTTTTGTATTAGAAACAACGAGTGGAAAATATATTCAAATCAGAATTCTAATTATGAATCACCACAAGCAAAATATGCAATTTTTTTTTACTGTATTCAATAAGTAAAAATCATAAATTGTAAAACTAAAAGATTACAGAAAGGCTACCTACATTTTTCAACCGATTTCAACAAAAAACTTCACTTTTTTTTTTTTTTTTGGTATGTAGTGTTTCTTATTGTCTTGCACACTTTTTTTTTTTTTACATTCAGAATGCTTTAAAAATTCCATTTACAAGACAATTGTTTATAATAAAATTCTATTCAATCAGTGGACTCATAACGATTGAAAACAATGTTTTTGTTTGAGTTTGGGTTTGACCAATTCGTAAAAAAAAAAAAAAAAAAACTAATTAAGACATGCGTGTCCGTCAACCTTAAACAATAATCTTTGTCAATTTTATTTTTCAATCTTTATGATGGTGGATACTTGATCTATCTCTTACTGTTATATCCCCGGGCAACGCCGGGCTCTACTGCTAGTATATATATATATATATATATATATATATATATATATATATATACCAATATATATATATATATATTTATATTTATATAGCAATCTTTCATTGATGCATGTTTCATTAAATAATATAGACAAGTTTTGTCTATTTATTTTAATAAGTTCCTTTCATATTGCCTAATAATATTAATAACATTATCATTAAAAAACGAAAAAAATCACCATATTAATACATATTTTAAATCCAATCTAAACTTTCACATTTGATTTGTTATTATCAAAGATGACATTTACTTTTCAATATATCAACCAACACACGGAAGACTAATGATAGTCTGTTTTTGTTGCATGAAAAATTTCATCCTTCAATGATAATTTTTTAAGTTTATCAGACAATATGAAAGGAAAACACTTAAAATAAATAGACAAAACTTATGAAATATATGAAACATGCAAAAATCAATATATATATATATATATATATATATATATATATATATATATATATATATATATTTGTTATTTATTTTGTCCTTCTTTTTTAACATTTCAATGAATACGACAGACAAGGTTTTTGATTTAGTTTTTTTTCTACTCAATTTGTCATGTGATTTAATAATGTTTTTCTTTTCAGATGATAAATTATAGAAAATCTGTCCGAAAGTTCTTTTCCGTGCGCTTTCGGCTATACAATATTTTAACTGTTAAATCAGAAACAGTTTGTCGTATGTATGTATTTATATATATATAAAAAAAATGGAAACATTATATAAATACATTCATGCAACAAACTATTTCTTATTTAACAGGACACAACGGTCGTGCGAAATAATGAAAGCAGGGGCAACTATGGTCTGTTGCTATATATTTAGAGATTATTGATTCCTTCCAAAGAAGAATCTGCAATATTATTAGTGCTAACCTGTCACTTTCCCACCGCCGTAAAATATCTTCTCTGTGCCTTTAATAATTGTTTTCGCTATGTTACATAGATTCTATGAATTTAAACGCATTACTAGATTGGTGGCAGGATTTCATCATTTTACAGATGAAATGGCGACATGCAACCGTAAGTTCTATGCTAACAATTTCTTCAATTGCACTTCTTGCTTGTAGAAATCTCTTTCGGCTTCTTGATTCCCAGTCAAGTTTGATCTTCACAAATTTAAATGCGATGTCAACCGTTATCTTCTGTCTTCTTAATTTCTGTTCTTTTATGGTTCTTGCCCCCTTAATAAATGTTTTTATTATACTCTTTCATGCTCAGTAATGATCCCGCATATTACTGGCTTTATAATCTTGCCTGGGGTGAAATGGGGTTTAAAAAATAATTAAATAATATCGTATTTAAACGATCAAACATAAATTTAGCAGTTTTTTGCAGTAGTTTTTTTTTTGTATTCGGGAGAACAGTTTTTGTATTCGGGTCGAGAAGATTGCAGCGCTGCTTATAAAGCAGTTTTTTTTTTTGTATTCGGACCAAGAATATTTTTCGTATTCGGGCGGAGAAAAGTTTTTGTATTTTTTCTATTTGGTCCGAGAAATTTCAGCACCAAATATGAAAAGCATTTTTATATATTTTGGGATTCAGACTTTTTTCAGTTTTTGTATTTTTTGTATTCGTTTTTATAATTCAACGTTTGTATTTTTCTATTTGTTCCGAGAACTTTGCAAAATTAATTTTGTTTATTAAATCAGTTTTTTGTATATTCGGAGAACAGTTTTTTGACATTTTTTTTATTCGGGCCGAAAATGTCAAATTGTTTTTGTATTTGGACCGAGAAACTTTCAGGATTGATGCTTATGAAAAGCAGTTTTTGTATTTAATTTTAATTTTAAGTTTTTTCGTATTTTTTCTATTTGGTCCGAGAACATTGCAGCACTACTTATAGTTTACTTATTAGTTTTTTATTTATTTATTTTTTTTATTCAGACCGATAACAGTTTTTGTATTTTTTGTATTCTGGACGAGAACAGTTTTTGTGTTTTTTGTATTCGAGCGGAGAACAGTTTTTGTATTTTTTCTATTTGGTCCAGAAAAAAATTGTAAATCTCTTATAAAGCAGTTTTTTGTATTCATTAGGAGAAATAGTTTTGGTGTTTTTGCATTGGGACCGATAACAAAAGAAAACTAGCTCATAAAGCAGTTTTTGTATTTTTTTTTGTATTCGCAACGAGAACAGTTTTTGTAAACACAGTATTTGGGTTTTTGAACAGTTTTGGTTTAATTTTTGTATTGGGGCCGATAAAATTGCAGCATTCTGCTCATTTTTTTGAGTTTTTTTAAAATTTTTTTTTTTTGTATTCATACCGAGAACAGTTTTTGTAATTTTTTTATTCGGGAGAACAGTTTTGGTTTTTTTTTTATTAAAAAATAACATTTATAGCACTGCTCATAAAGCAGTTTTTTGTATTTTTTTTTTGTATTCGCACCGAGAACAGTTTTTGTAATTTTTGTATTCGATTGGAGAACAGTTTTGGTGTTTTTGTATTGGGGCCGATAACATTGCAGCACTGCTCATAAAGCAGTTTTTTTGTATTTTTTTTTGTACTCGCACGGAGAACAGTTTTTGTAATTTTTGTATTCGGGTGGAGAACAGTTTTTCCAATATTTTTTTATTTAGTCCTCAGAACTTTTTGGGAGAGATATAAAGCAATTTTTTTTTTTGTATTTTTGTATTTTTTATTTTTTTTAATTCGGGCAGAGAACAGTTTTTGTATTTTTTGCATTCGGGTGGAGAACAGTTTTTTATTTTTCTATTTGGTCCGAGAACATTGCAAACATTCTTATAAAAGCAGTTTTTTTGTATATTTCCTTTTTGCCAAAACAGACATTTTGTATGAATATATTTGGGCCGAGAACTTTGCAGCATTATTACAAATAGAGACACGTAAGAACTATTCAGTATTAACTGTCGTATTTCGATTTTAATGGGTATTATAAAAAAAATTACTGAAAAGATACCATAATTATGTTTTATCGCGAAACGCACCTTTTAAAATGACAAACCAATGCTTCTATAATTCATGAACTGAATTCTGTTTCTTTTTTCGTTTTATATTGGATTCTATTTTTATAGGTATCTTCTTTCTTTCTTTTGATAAATGTATCATTAAAAAGCAGCCATATGTTTTCTTCATATTTTTCTTACTTGTTTAGCTCGTTAAAATTTTTTTCTGGGTTTTGTTTGTTTGTTTGTTTTCGCCTGTTTTCCTCTGCTCCTCAGGCTGTATTCATTATCTTTGCATGTACCACAGCACCTGCCGACGAAGATGAAAACAACGCCAGGAGAACACACAACTCCATATAAAAAAAAAAAAAAAGTTGAAGATAAAATGCAGCCAGTTCAACAAAGATATTATCACTACATGCAAACAAAAGTATGTACCAATACATACCTTATATGCGAACAGCGAAACACATGTTTTCCTATGTAGATTAATATTTACAAAATAGCGGAAACTAATAAGCTGTCGAATGGGTCTTTCGTTAGTTCTAATAATGCGATTATAATATCAATTTTACGGAGAGATCATAATGGTTGCTAAAGAACTGAACTCTTACGTAATACGTTATATCAGTCCTCCTATATAGCAGTGAATGCTGGAGAGAATCTCCTCAGAGATGAAGACACTCGAAACAACAGAAATGTAGTTCTACCGAAGGATGATGAGAATACCATGCACATATAAGCAACGATGAAGTTTTAGAGAACATGGAAACATAAGGACAACTTTGGCACATTAAAATCAGAAAGCATTAAGATGAAGAAAATCTGGGACTCAAGTTTGAGAAAAGATGGTTTAGAAAATTTAATACTCACAGGACAGACTGAAGGCAAGAGGGGCAGATGAAAAAAACGCATAACCTACCTGAAGAGTTTGTGTAAAGGGATGGGTGGCAGATCAGGGTTTAGGAGAGATAACAAAAAGACAACATTTATTAAGAGTTACAAAAGATAGGAAATTGTGGAGATCCGTGATCGCCAATCTGAAGAGACGCCGCCTATATTCCACACCGTCTTAGTATATTCTTTTTCGTTTCTTTCTCTCAACTTCTCTCTCCACTCAATTTCTCTTCCTTTCTTTCTTTTCCTCTCTCTCTCTCACTCTCTCTCCCTTTCTTTCTTTCCCTCTCTCTCACTATATCTTTCTCTCTCATTCTTTCTTTCTTTTTCTTTCATTCCTTTCTTTCTCTCAGAATTCATTCTCTCCCTTTTTGTTTTTTCCTCCCCAGTCATTCTTTCTTTCTCTTTCCTTATTGTATCTCCATCTCTCTCTTTCTCTCTTCTTTCTCTCTCTTCTCTCTCCGTTCATCTCCTTTTTTTTCCTCCTTTTTCATTCCTCATCCGAAAAATATGTGAATATACCATCAATGAAGATGAAATCATAACAGTCCGAAAAATCTTTTAAATTTGCAAATAATATAAATAATATGTAATATATCATCTCAGAGATCTAGAGGCCGAAACGTTGTGAATATAAATGAAGATGAGGATAACAGTCCAAATAATATAAATAATGCAAATAATCATAATACCTCATCTCAGAATATAGAGGTCAAAAAACGTTGTGAATATAGCAATGAAGATGAGGATAACAGTCCAAATAATATAAATAATGCAAATAATCATAATAAACACTCAGAGATCTAGAGGCCGAAACGTTGTGAATATGGCAATGAAGATGAGGATAACAGTCCAAATAATATAAATAATGCAAGTAATCATAATACCTCATCTCAGAGATATAGAGGTTAAACGTTGTGAATATAGCAATGAAGATGAGGGATAACAGTCCGAATAATGTAAATAATGTAAATAATCATAATACCTCATCTCAGAGATCTAGAGGTCGAAACGTTGTGAATATAGCAATGAAGATGAGGATAACAGTCCAAATAATATAAATAATGCAAATAATCATAATACCTCATCTCAGAGATATAGAGGCCGAAACGTTGTGAATATAGCAATGAAGATGAGGATAACAGTCCAAATAATATAAATAATGCAAGTAATCATAATACCTCATCTCAGAGATATAGAGGCCGAAACGTTGTGAATATAGCAATGAAGATGAGGATAACAGTCCGAATAATATAAATAATGCAAGTAATCATAATACCTCATCTCCAGAGATCAGAAACGTTGTGAATATAATGAAGATGCCAAATAATATAAATAATGAATAATTACCTCATCTCAGAATATAGAGGTCGAAACGTTGTGAATATAGCAATGAAGATGAGGATAACAGTCCAAATAATATAAATAATTGCAAAAATAATCATAATAAAAAGGCTCAGAGATATAGAGGCCGAAAATTTGTGAATATAGCAATGAAGATGAGGATAACAGTCCGAATAATATAAAATAATGCAATAATCATAATACCTCATCTCAGAATATAGAGGCCGAAACGTTGTGAATATGGCAATGAAGATGAGGATAACAGTCCGAATAATATAAATAATGCAAGTAATCATAATACCTCATCTCAGAGATATAGAGGCCGAAACGTTGTGAATATAGCAATGGAAACGTTGTGAATAATATAAATAATGCAACAGTAATGAAGAATCTCAGAGATAACAGAAACGTTGTTTTAGCAATGAAGATGAAACAGGTTCAAATAATGCAAGAATCATAATACCTCATCTCAGAGATATAGAGGCCGAAACGTTGTGAATATAGCAATGAAGATGAGGATAACAGTCGAATAATAATGCATAAATAATGCAAGTAATCATAATACCTCATCTCAGAATGATATAGGGAGGCCGAACGTTGTGAATATGGCAATGAAGAATATAGCAATGAAGATGAACAGTCCAAATAATAAATATGCAAAGTAATCAAATAAACGGTCATCTCAGATAATCATAAACGTTGTGAATATAGCATGAAGATGAGATAACATCCAAATAATATAAATAATGAATCATAATACCTCATCTCAGAGATCTAGAGGCCGAAACGTTGTGAATATAGCAATGAAGATGAGGATAACAGTCCGAATAATAAATGCAAATAACATAATAATCATAATACCTCATCTCAAGAGATATAGAGGCCGAAACGTTGTGAATATGGCAATGAAGATGAGGATAACAGTCCGAATAATATAAATAATGCAGTCCAATAATAATCTCAGTAAATAATAAACGTTGTGAATATAGCAATGAATAAGGATAACACCTCAATGCAAGTAATCTCAGACCTCATCTCAAAGATATAATTGGGTTAAACGTTGTGAATATAGCAATGAAGATGAGGATAACAGTCCGAATAATGTAAATAATGCAAGTAATCATAATACCTCATCTCAGAGATATAAAGGCCGAAACGTTGTGAATATAGCAATGAAGATGAGGATAATATAAATAATACAAGTAATCAAAATAATAATGTAAATGATTTAAAAATGTAATGAGATAACAGTCCAATATATATAATGCAAGTAATCATCATCTCAGAGATATAGAGGCCGAAACGTTGTGAATATAGCAATGAAGATGAGGATAACAGTCCAAATAATATAAATAATGCAAGTAATCATAATACCTCATCTCAGAGATATAGAGGCCGAAACGTTGTGAATATATTTTGAAGATGATTATAACAGTCCGAATAATATAAATAATGCAAGTAATCAAAATAATACCTCATCTCAGAGATATAGAGGCCGAAATATTTGTGAATATAAAAATGAAGATGAGGATAATAGTCAAATAATATAAATTTATGCAAAGTAATCATAATATAATCATTCAGAGATATAGACAAACGTTGTGAATATAGCAAATGAAGATGATTTAACTTTCCAATGATATATATAATGCAAGTAATCATAATATTTTTCAGAATATAAAACGTTTTTATATATATTCTTTAGATAACAAATAATAAAATATTTGTTTGTCATATATAAATCTCAGAGATAGAAAGGTTTTATTTTCTATTTTTATTTTTATTGCTATATATGCATATTACAAATTATTTCAATCTATTAAGGTGAAACCAATAGAGATTACAGGGAAAGGAGGATTGAGGGAAAAATATCAAAAGATAAACGTGATTCAAGAAGACAGAAAATGGCGATTGATGTTGCATTTATATTTTTGAAGATTGTAGTTATCAGGGAAGCAAGAAATCAGAAGGGAGTTCCATGGAAAGTGCGAGAAAAGAAAATGTTGGTGTAGAAGTCGCGGCTGCATTTCGATATTTCAACAGTAAATGGGTGGGATCTAGATGCCAATCTAGTAGCACGCTTAAGTTCATGTAGTCGGGGAACATAGGAAAAAAAACTGGTCAGATCAGTTGCCATGAAAATATTAGTAGAAAAGACAGAGGGGAGCCATTTCACGACGGTGAAAAAGTGACTGAAGTCGAGATCACAAGACAGGATCCATTACATTACAGATACTTCATTGGATTATGTCAAGAATCTCGAGATGTTTTTGTTGTAACATTGGATATAGCAGATATTCAATGCATGGACAAATGGTAGATTTATAAATATTTGTAGTAAAGAGAAAGCCACATCATTTCGGTGAAAAAGTGACTGAAGTCGAGATGCCAAATCAGGATCGATTATATTTCAGAATCTTCTTTGGATTTTGTCAAGAATCTTGAGATGTACATCAGGAACACCAGACCAGATATGGCAGCAATATTCAATGCACAACAAATGGTAGATTTATAAATATTTGTAGAAAAAAAAGAAAAAGCCACAGTCCCGTCGATGAGAAAGTGACTGAAGTTGATTCGATCTGCCACTTCAACTCCTCTGATTATATTTCAGAATCTTCTTTGGATTTTTCTCAAGAATCTCGAGATGTACAGCAGGAATACTGGCAGACCAGATACGGCAGCGATATTCAATGCATGGACAAATGGTTTTGATTTATAAATGTTGCAAGATGGATTCCTGACAGAAGCCATTTTTACGAATAGATGATCGTCAAATAATTTCCTTTCATTAGATTTCAGAATTGATTTTTGATGCAAGTTCACATAGGTCTCATTTTTTCATCTCGAAACCTTGTCATCTCTATTTCTAAAATCGACGTTAATTTGTGATTTATAAATCTTTAAAAATGTTTACGATCAGTCGATGCTGAGGACGAGGGTTCGATGCCAAAGGATGGATTATTTTCAACCTGTATCAAAACTTTTCAAATTACAACTTCACCAGATATTTATATATTCAATATATATATTTAAATATATATATATTTATATATATATATGCCAAAAATACGATAAAAGTGACTAGTATACGTTTTGACAAATGATATTTTCAGTTTTTTGATTTTATCAAAAATCTCAGTTTTTTTTTATATGCAATGTAATACAAAAATAATTTATAAATACTAATTAATAATATTTTTGCTCTGTATAAATATTAACTCATTTATATACATTTCAGATAAATTAGAATTTTGAGATATCCTTTAGTAACCAAACCAGATAAACAAACTTCGATTGACAAATGGTAGATTTCTATATGTTTATAGATTCTCTTTGATTTATTTACTTACCAGAAATATTTTATCGTATATAATGTTTGATTGTCTTTATTATCATGGAAAAATTGTCTTTGTTTAAACTCTTAGAGTGCTCACCATTTTGATTGACTTTAAAAATTTTTTTGAACTACTTTATTTATTATAATATATAAATCCATTATATATATGCCATATCTTTATAATATATATCATGTAGACAAACATTTTATTATTTAGTTTATCATGATTCATTGTTTGCTGTTCTGATCATCCCAAAATGGAACTCGATGCCATGTATAAAATGATTACAATAATTTTTACACAGTTTAAAACCTTCATAATTTTTTATATATTTGAATTTTTTTTCACCACAAATTTGTACAAAATTTTTTTTTTCATTTATCCACTCTTTAAGTCTGTATTTGCATTGAAATGATTTGGAATTACATGTGATATACATTTGAGTGTTTAGGAGGTTTAAGAAAAAAACCAAATCTCAGTTTATTCAAAATTTAAATCTATTTTATCTTTTCTTATCTGTATCAGTCTAAATATTTTTATCTACCTATCCCGGTCGAAATGATTTTGGATCTATTTTAAATTTCTCGAATATTTATACCTGTTGTAATTTTTTCACTTTGTTAAATATTTTTTAAACATCTATATAAATATATATCTATTTAATGTCTAGTTTATTCCACAAAGTTTCTTCTAACTATGGTCTCTTTATTATTGGAATCTATCTATCTATCTATCTTCTATCTATCTATCATAAAGGTCTAAATAAAAAATTAAATTATACAACGTTAATAAATCCTTATCTTTCTATCCCGGTCTATTCATATCTATCTATCTATCTATCTATCTATCTATCTATCTTCATGTCTGTCTTTCTACATATTCATCTATCCCACTCTGTCTGATTGATTCGTTTTTTTTTTTACTGTTTATCAACCCATTGCAGGTTATCTAAAACCAGGAAATATTTTGCGATTTTTTTAATTTCGTGTGGAGATAATAATGATTTAGTGATTCAGTCCTACTAATTAAACTATGGGTTGGAGTGTTGTGCGGGTGGAGAGATGGATTCCTGCAGTTCACAAGGGTATTATAACGGAGCCAACAGAAATTTTTCACATGCTTTCCGATTAAAACTTTTGAGCCACTATCCATTACACCACCCGCACACCCAAACTTACAGCACTTGTTATTCGCAAGCGGTCACTCATGTAGGTAGCAAACAGGTTCAACGTTGCTTAACTTCGGTGATCGTACGTAAACTGGTGTTTCAACCTGATATGGCTGTAACCTTTTTTTATTATTTTAGTTGTCTCTCAAAGTTTTTTGTTATTGTCTATCCTTTTTTTTTATCTATGTGTGCGCCTATTTTCATTTAGGTTTAAGTTGTTGTTTTATTAAGCAATCCTTGTCTGGCACAAGGCAACATTGAAGCGGATGTCCAGTGTGGATCGTGTCCGCAATTGTAGTGTGCATGTATACATGGATTTGTGTGCGAGTAAATTCCTTTTAGCTTTCTTTGATTGCGTTTTCGTGCAGGTGTCTTTGCAGTCATATGCACGCCTGATCGTGTCTGCATATACTCGAGGACTGGGTGTGTCGTTTGACAAAATATATATATCTCTTATTCACTTTTTTTGTTTCTGTTGATGAAAAATGAACGTCAAGTATACAATAATTTTAAGAATGAACAATCAAGCCATGATTCTCCAACAGGTGTTTTTTAAGATTAATCTAATGCTACAAATTCGTTTGGTGATATCTTCGAAATACGCGTCCTCCATCGTCTCTGTATCATCTTTGGAATTCTTGTGGATGAAAGCAAGCATATACGACGACTGATCAAATAATTATCATGACTGTTGCTATGGAAACGGAACTAAAGTATGCAGAGTGAAGCCGCTTGGGACAGATTGACCATGAACTCTGTCACGCATGCTCAAACCTATCAACCCTTTAACGTTCTCCAAAAAATTCTTTGTTTATATTTTTGCTTGGAAGGAAAGTGTGTAGAGTGTGGTCGTTTCACCAAACTACACCGCATAGATCCCATCAATGACTGCGGCTTGTGCAGCAGATTTTTTGGCTCAGTACAGCATTCCCTACGCCCGACAACAATCATAATCTCCGGATCTCGCCCAGCGCAACTTTTTCCTCTTTCTCAAAATCAAATCCGACTTGAAAGGAACTAGGTTTCAAGACCTCTAGGAAATCCAAGACAATGTGACGAGTCAACCTCCCGCTATCCCCCAAAAAGAAGTTCCAGGAATTCTACCATCAAGGAAAACGACGATGGATAAAGTGTTTGAATTTAGAAGAGGATTACTTCGAAGGAGATTAAATAGCGAATTGTTATGAGATGTAGTTTTTTATTTCATCGCCAGTCCCGATACTTTTGGATCAGGTTAAATATATGTTGATTTGCTGTTTGTTTTTTTAGCGGTATATATATATATATATATATATTTATATATATATATATATATATATATATATATATATATATATATATAAAACTAAATAATAACAAAATTGTTCAAAATTGTCCATTAAATTACTTAACCTTTGAACCGTTGCATGTTAGAAATGATTAAAGATATATTATATAATTCTCTCAGGTTTTCATAACATCATTGGACTATACTTTGAGCAATATCCTTAACAGAAGAATCGTGATGAAATTTCAACAAAGTGGCATATTTTCATTAATTGATGGTCGGAAGCTCATGAAGGATTGAAATAAAGTTTTAATAT
Organism: Acanthosepion pharaonis; assembly: GCA_903632075.3. Classification (NCBI taxonomy): domain Eukaryota; kingdom Metazoa; phylum Mollusca; class Cephalopoda; order Sepiida; family Sepiidae; genus Acanthosepion; species Acanthosepion pharaonis. Next base: position 393,677 of record CAHIKZ030001461.1, on the reverse strand, counting down.
ATATATATATATATATATATATATATATATATATATATATATATTTAAGTCGCTATATAACATGTTTAAAAATAGAGCGAATGTAAATATAAATGTAAAAGTTAAACATTGAAGTAAACACTCCAAAAAGAATATAGTTTTCATATAGACGCAATCATTTAGATTTAAGTTAGGAATATCCGAACAGTGACGTTCCATATCACGTGACGTCCGCGTCTCGCGAAGGACGCTACTTGCTAACAAACAGTAATTTTAATTGAATTTATTTGTAACAAACAGTTATTTCTGATGAAAGATTGAGGACAATTTGAAATTTGAATTGTATAATACAATTTGAATATTTATAAATACAAATATTTAAGTAAATGCCATGTTTCATAATAAACAGTATTTATAACATTTACCGGCCTGAATGTCCGAGAAATTTTCATAGAAATTATTCGTTCTCCGACAGGAATCGAACTCTGGTATCCTATACAAAAATCATTTAGCCTACGTGCTAAATAACTGATCGAGCCACAGAATATCGTTCGGTTAGCAAATCCGAATTTACTATTAAATTTAAATTTCAATCTTCCATGAATCTCTCACGTACATTTAAATCTGCTCAATGCGTATCCAAATGTAAACAAATGACGTCACACATTATGAAATGAACAAAATTAATACAATTATTTTTATAGATATTTTTTCCTGTTTATACATTTTTTAAGATACGAATATTTTAAATGTCTTTTAAATAAACAGTAATAACATTTACCGGAGGGCTAATATTTTCCGTGAAAATTTTTCTCGATATTCAGGCTTTTAAAATGTTATAAATACTGTTTATTATAAACAGAAATTTAATTTATTTATATAATGGAACTATAAAAAAATGTATAAACATAAAAAAATCTTTATATATATATATATATATATATATATATATATATATATATATATATATATATATGTGTGTGTGTGTGTGTGTGTGTGTAGTGCAATTTTTTTTGGAGAATTCAGATATAATAAAATTTTCCGTGAAAAGAACATGAACAATTCGTCATGCACTGTTCATAATGTACGTGAAACAAATTCAGGTAGATTGTAGTTTAAAAGCAATAAAATCGATCTTGCTAATCGAATATCCTCTATGGCTCAATCGGTTAAGGCAAATCATCGATAAATGATTCATACAAAAACGTATATAGATGAATCAATTTAAAAAGACGAGGTTTGTCAATTTTCGTCTAGTAAATTGATTCATCTGTAACCTTGGAAACATGAATTATGATTTTAGCTGTGTCTTTAAAACCCAGTAATTTTAAAAGTTACTCCAAAATTTGCTTGAGGATGAAATGGAATTAATGTCTTTAATTTAATTACAAAATTAAATCCGGGGCTTTTAGCTTTCATTTTTTGAAACATGGTTAGAACTGTGTAGCAAAAAAAAATATTTTTAAATCAATTAATTTATAATATATATATATATATATATATATATATATATATATATATTAAATAATATAATATATATAGTGATTCCTTGGGTCATCTTACCTCATTTACGAACAAATTACTTCTCGGACAAATTTTCCGAAAAAACAACGTCTCGGACGACGAAAATGCAAGACAACAACACTATGAGGAAAGAAGCTGGGAGTATCGGCGGGAAAACGTCAGCCGTGGTGAAGATTTACTGATAATTCCATGTCTCACTTTAGAAACGTGGAAAAAAAAAACAAATCTCATTGGACAAATTTTTAGAAAGACAGAGGTCAGGTGAGTCTCAAGCAGAGTTAGTTTGTGCTAAGAAACAGAAAATAGATAAAGAAACCCCAGATAGGCAGTTACTTGGTGTTTTTTCTTTTTTGGGGGGGGGTCTTTTTTGTTTTTTTCATTGAAAAGGGACTCTCCTTCCAAACTATAACTTCGCCCACTTCCCATTACCTTTCACTTACGCTTTCAACTCTCTTTAGTAAAGGCAAATTAAAGTAAATTTTCGTCTCGATTTTATCTGTTATTCATTGTTTTATCTTTTTTGTTGTTGATAGATTTAAAGATTTTCATTGGTTTTGTGGAAGAACTCGTTCTGTTGCGAACGCTTAAACAAGCAATCATCTGGGACCCAAGTGTGTACTTCAGCGTGGTGTAATGGTTAGTAAGATCATTTACGACTGAATATTGACTTGGATCCTCATCGGCTGCTCAACATTTTCGGCCTTGTGCCACATCTAAGCTAAGTTAGAAAATCATTTCGGCACTTCGATGCGGTCTAATGGTTAACAAACTTGTCTCGCTAGATTAGTCACGAATGAATATTGAATTCGACCTTAATTAAGTACCCATACTTTCGGCCTAGTGCCACATCTAAGCTACGCTTAGAAAATAACCACCTGGGATCCAGGAATGGATTAATCCATGTTACATTGATTCATGTAGGGAAAATAGTTCGGTTTAAAAACATAAAACATTTTGCGTCACGAAAGGTCTTTATATTGTGCATTTAGGCAGCAATCCTTGGTTTATACATGTTTCGTTAAAGACGACTGACAGTTACTGCGATTGGACTTTTATTTAATTATTCTTGTATTTGTACAAATGTTTTCTTTTCTGGACACAAAGAATGTAAAAATTTTCCAAAAGTTCTGCATATCCTAGCGCTTTCGGCTATTCCTTTAGCCATTATCAAGGGCGATTTTTTTCATTTTTAACTAAATGCGTAAGTTTTTTTTATGCAGTTGCCGGAATGTTTTATTTTCCGAACACGGTCAGCACATTGTAGAAGGCCTAATAATTAAAAAGTAAAAGCGAACATGAATACGGCCCAAATTTGTTGCCCATGTCTGGAACATATATATTTAGTTAAAAAAAATAAAATAAAAAATAAGAATAATGATAATAGCTAAAAGAATTCCCGAAAGCGTCCGGATATGCAGAAAATTTTAGATGTTTTTGTGTTACTCCCACCAAAGGGAATCATGTAAGAACGCTGAAAAACTAAATAATAAAATTAATATAATTTACCTTATCCGTCATATTTAAATAATGATTAACTTTATATATTAATTTTATATATATATATATATATATATATATATATATATATATATATATATATATTGATGCATGTTTCATTAAATAATATTGACAAGTGTTGTCTATTTATTTTATGTAAATTCTTTTGTTTATTAAGATTTCCAAGCAACGACAGACACGTGCATATAAGACGCTGGAAGCGAAAATCGCAGCGCAGCTCATGACGTCACACATGACCACGCGAGAGTGAAAACGAGAAGTATTAAGTATGGGAAGCTGTTGGTATAAACCAATGGCCTCTGTTACTAATTATAGGCATTTAAGAATATTTGTGGAGATTTCATAGTTTATTTTGTTCAGGTTAGGTAAACAAAAACAGACTAACATCACTGATTTGTCCGTGTATTGCTTAATATATTGTAATGTAATTTTTATCTTTGATAATGGCTTATGTAAGCCGAAAGCTTAGATAGGATTAAAAAATATGTATCAATATTGTGATTTTCTTTCGTCTTTTAATGATAATATTATTATGCTTATCCGGCGATATGGAAAGAACTTACATAAAATAAATAAACACTTGTCTATATTATTTAATAAAACATGCATCAATGAAAAAATGCTGCCTATATATATATATATATATATATATATAT